>JAAMXU010001111.1:0-17227 GCA_019693545.1 Chaetoceros muelleri | reverse complement strand
TACAGAGAGAGTGAAAGGTGTGTTGTGTGTGTGTATGGTACCGGTAATAATAGTACTGTACAGTACAACGAACAATAATTAAAATTAGAAGCGCACCTTTTTATTCCTTCCGCATTCCATTTTTTTAGTAATTACCGGTAGTAATATGCAAAGATATACAAATCCATATGTATTACTCTAATAACAAGAACCGTCACTTTGTATAATTACAAACACTTTATTCTTGGAACGGTGAGGAACAAACTGATGATAATGATGATGATGTCATGCAGTCTTGTCAACTTGAAATGCATCGATTGCATCATGCAGTACATTAGATATTTGGATATCATTTCCTCTCATTTATTCTTACTTACCAATCCATTCATTCTCTTCATACTTGCTGGTGCTGCTGATACTCTTACTATACTAACAGGAACTACCAACTATTCAAGTACAGCGGGCAGGACGACGACTGCAAGAAAGTATTTGCATTCATTTGTGTATACTACTACTTACGACTGTATGAAAATTCTTCTCTGTTTCAATCGATAAAACGACATCCAGTCAGCCAGCCATTCATTCATTCCATTCATCCAGTATGTCATCCAAGATCCGATCCAGATCCGGTATTATCGGTTCTCGAAGGAACAACAATAACAACGTCAACATCAATAATGGAATTTCGATTGCCAACGGTGACGGTTCTTACTCCTCTTTGTCGTCACAAAACAAGAATCTATCGCAGTCACAGCAGTTGCAACGACGAGATGGTTTGAATAGTCATGACCACAGCAAGGGACGATACCACCACCACCACTACCAGCAGCAGCAACAGCAACCGAATATTATTGGATACAGTGACAACCATAATTGCAAGCAACATAGACCAAGATGGTACTATTACTACCATGGTAAATGGTTCAAAAAGGGTTTTCTTTGGACAAATTTGCATCGTATTCAGTTACAATTTTACAAATACATCAAGGGGGGGAAACATTATTCGTCCTCTGTTTTGAATATCTTGTTGATTGCTTGTGCTTTGGTATTTAGTAGTACCATTTTATATTGCAGTGGTGCCGGGTCCTTGTTTTACTCTCTGTCGTCAAAGCTGCAACATCGACCCTTGCAGCTACAAAAACAAGCTGTGCTCCTGTTGGAAGAGCAACAACGTGCACCCAGCAGAGTCATGAAAAGATTTTTGGGTCCCAAACGTACTAAATTTGTGGAAAGACCCATTTTGTATAATACTCCTCGTAGTACACAACAAGATCCACCCATTTTACAATCATGGTTGGTTGCGGATACAGCAACCAATAAGAATGGCAACCAGCAGAAAGACGATGCAACAGTGTTTCATCCCATGCCACAAGCCTTGATTTCTTCACCTCAGCCAGATTATGGAGATTTGAAAATGACATTTCTAGACCAAGGAGAAAGAAGAATCATTCATCCAGACCCCATGGCTCTACATGGGCATGTTTGGACAGAAGATGAATACGAAGATGAAGGATGGGATGAATATTACTCCTTTGATGATGATTTTCAAAGAAATTTACCCTTTAAGGAAATAAATAAAACATGCCGAAGAGTATCCTTTCATCGCAACTACTTTCCCAATTGCAATCTATTTCATGAAATTGAAATTATGAAGGGGACCAACAAGTATCTTGGAAGTGGAGCCTATCGTGAGGCATACTTGCAACATGAGACATTTGATCCACAATTGGTTGTCAAAGTGCAACGTTTTCGTAAAAATCCATTTACATATGATCGATATGAATTCATTAGAATGGACGCATTGGTGATGGAACGTCTTACTGCATCACCTCGTATTGCAGATATTTATGGTCATTGTGCGACATCGGTGTATTCCGAGTTTTTACCGGATGAGGCAGAGGAACGGTTCATTCCGGGAGATGGAGATGGTTCGGATCTGAATGATAAGGATGATGTGGATCCCAAGAATAACTTTACCATTTCGGAAAAGTTGGATCTGACATTGCAAATGGCGGAGTCTATTGCAGATCTTCATGGGTACAAGTATGGTGTCATTGTTCATGATGATATACAATTGGCACAATATCTATTTGCTCCGGATGGACGTTTGAAATTGAACGATTTTAATAGAGCAGAAGCCATGTTGTTTGATGAGGAGGATGGATCTTATTGTCGATATCAGAATGGAAAGGGAGCGGGAGATTATCGTGCTCCTGAGGAATACAAGGATGGGTGGTTGAATGAAAAGATTGACATCTGGAGTTTTGGTAATAATATTTATGCTCTGATTACTGGATTATGGGTATTTTACGATGAAGGAAACACCAAAGTCAAGCAGAAGAAGTTGTTGGATGGAGAGATTGCATACTTGGACCCAAGATACAAGGGGAGAAATTACATTCTGGATCGGTTGATTGAGCTCATGTATCGCTGTTGGGTGTATGAACCGGATGATCGCATTGATATATTTGGATCAGTGTCATTTCTACGTGAAACATTGAAGGAGGCAAAGAAACGGAATATCTATGATGGTAGATTTTAAATGAAAACATAATGTCTCATTTCTCACAGGCAATTACTCCTCTATTCATTAGTTTTTTCAATGTTCAGACATCTCTCTGCCTGCGAGATAGTTAGTGAACTGCAGCTACTGCACTCTGTACTGTAGGGGTACCTAACATACACATGTCGTAAAGAAATGTAGAGTACGAACTGCACCTGTACGACGTATGTACTAAAATGGTTCTTCACCTTCAACCATTCACATGCATGCCTCTCTTGGACCATTTCCTTTGTCTTTTCGCGACAGAACTACCCTTATGTGTCCTTAAAATCACACATTGTGTATTGTGTATCACGCACCTTCCCACCCAATTCTCTCTCTGTCTCTGTCTCTCTCTGCCTCTCATCTCAACCAACGCGAAGACAAGTAAGTACAGTATAATACTACACAAATAAGTAGGCATGCATGCTATGCTATCTTCTATTTCGCTACATGTCCGTTTTGGCGTCTGTTACATCCCGCCAGTACCGCGTCACATATGTTGTATGCAATGTAGTTCTAGCAGCAGTACCAGTACTCTATTTTTATATAATACAGTAGTATGTATTATATGTTGTATAATACTTAGTCGTGAAAGATTTGTTCCTTTGGTACTTTTGCGGGAAAAATGACATCTCCTGATGATTCCGGCTTCCGGCACTCTTTTGAAATATGAATAAATCTTGTTGCTTAATTAATACTCACAAATTGCCAAACATTCTGACCTTAGCCCGGCCAATTGTAGCCCTAACCAAACCAAAACCAGTTGGTTGTGTTTATTGCATATATTTTATGCTTGAACAGCATTATTTCGCCTTCGAGCTAGATTAGCACCACATCACATCACTCACAGGGGACATTCCTAGATCATTCTGTAGGTGCCACGTACAGACTCTCTCTAGACTCTAGCTAGAGAGTAAAACATTCATCGGATGAGACTTTTTCGTCAGAATTTATTTTTTTGCCTGCATTGCATATTGCATATATATATTGAATAGGACTGCACTCTAGATTAGTGGAACATGAATACTAATCATCAACACTCAAAGGAAGACGAAGAGGATGACCTTCAACTTCAATTTGATTCCATAGATAATTTGGTCCCTACTCCCTATGATGAAGATCATCCTCAGATCACTACTGGTGATATTCCACCGCAGGAGGAGAAGGACCAGCCTAAGCTACTACACCTCTCTTCGAACCCTCACAATGCTTCTTCAGCAGAGCAATGTGGACGTGGCAAACAAGTTATCGAACCCCACCTAAATGGAAAGATACAGGAGGATTTGAAGAATACCGGACAACAGCCAGATGGTCCTATTACTACTAGCAGCGATTCGGACCGTGGAATTCTAGACCTTGGAAATAATCACAATGGCAATAACGGCAATTGCACCGCCAGTGGTGCAAGAAAAGGAGGATCTTCATCCGTTAAACGGTTTGACACCAAGGTCGAAAACGGTCCTCCTCTAGATGTGGTTGCAAAGTCTCAGCTAAAACTCATACAAGAGACCAAGCCATGTTCCGATTTGGAAATTGCACTAAGTGCAGAGCTTGAAAGGAAAAACATACAAATAGAAAAGCTCACGAGTGAAGTCATCAAATTGAAGCAATTTATTAGCAAGAGAAAGCAAACTTACAAGAGAAAGAGAAAAGAAGACGGTGCTCCAACGAGGGCATTGTCAGCATATAATATTTTTGTACAGGAACGCTTTGAGCAGTTGGCAAGACAAAATGAGGAAGCACTCATGAGTTCCAATACAGATAAGACGTTGCAGCGCGTCCCCCCGGCATCTCTTGTGGCACAGGCTGGGAATGAATGGAGGGAACTACCTCCCGAACAAAAAGAGATCTACAAAGAAAGAGCCAAGGCAGATAAGAAGCGTTACGAGGAAGAAATGCAAAAGTATAGTCCACCCGAGACTCAAAGCAATCAAAAGCGCAACAACAGCAACAACAGCAGCAGCAACAACAACAACAACAACAAGACAGGATACAATATATTCTTTTCCGAGTTTGTGGATGCAGAAAAGTTGAATAACAAGACAAAGGAAGAAGATGATTTGGATCATGTTGCATCAGACAAGGAGCGTGGAAATCTTGACAAGATTGTTGGAAATGCATGGAAGGTAAAGTGAATCAGATTGCAATGGTATGTCTTTTCATTGTTTGCTTTTCAGGAATTCTCACTCGTTTGACTTTTTTCTCTCTTTCTCTGTCTCGCTACCATCTACCTCTATCTAGGCCTTGTCATTGGAGGAACGTGAAGAATACGAACGGAGAGCTGAAAAAATCAACGAATCGGAAGGCTGTTCTATTTCTCGAGAGGAAGAAGAGCATGGCGATCAGGAAGAAAAGGAACAAACCATGCACAAAACAGATCATAACATCACCACGGCCATGAACGACAACAAGAATACAAGCAACAAATCATCTTCTGCCGTCACTGATGACCCCACAATGATCCCACAGGCACCCGTGGTACACCAACCAGGCCATCGTCACCATGATGTAAGATCACCCTACCATCCTCCTCCACCACACCCGCATGGACACTTTTATCCTCCCTATCCATATGAATATTATCCGCCTGTCCCCATGCCTCCACATCATCATCCACTTCATCCTCATCATCTTGCTACTACCAATCCTGACAAAAAAGGTCCTCATCGTCATTTGACTGCTAACACTTCTAGTTCTAGAGGTGGTGGTTCTTCACGTCACATGGCAGCCCACCATCTTCATCCCTTTCCTTATCCACCACCACATTATATGCATCCTCACTATCGCCAACATGAACATTCTACTCCTCATGACAAGCTACCAAGACCATCGTCACCTGCAGACATATAAACAAAGAAACCAACAAACATACTATCAAGCAAGCAAGCAAGCAAATACTATAGACACAAAAACAAGACACTTATGACTCTTCCATTTTACTGCGCATAAATTATAGTTTACAACAAAGTAAGGGAATGGATTTTAAAATATGATTTTTTCGAATTCATCTTATCGTTGGTTGCGTGTGTATCCATATGCCCTATTGTATCTCTCTAGAGAAAGAATCTCTACTAGAGACAGAAAATGTGTTCTTAAATTTTGTTCAACCATGGATACGGAAGGAAGAAGGAACCCAATGGAATCCTTCCGAGTTTTTCGACAGACGCTACGGTACTGTGCGTATCCGGGTACTTGTAGTACAAAAAGTACGTTCAGTATTGAACTCTACTAGCTAGCTAGAGCTAGAGAGACTCTAGGAACAGCAACTAGCAACTATTGTACAGTAGATCATCAGACAGAGACCATCAAGCATTTGAAGGTGAATTACTTTGTAATATTATATATACAGGTATATTGAATGAACAAAAGTCTGTCGATTGTCAGTCAATTCAATACTACATACATATATTACTATCAAGATCTATTATCACTTCAGCTTTTCTATTTTCTCCAATCTTGTCTGTCCTTGAACATGTTTCGAAATCAATACGATACCGATGTCACCGTATGGAGCCCCGAAGGCCGCCTCCTTCAAGTCGAATACGCCATGGAATCCGTCAAGCAAGGATCCGCATGCGTCGGTCTCCGTTCCTCTACGCATGCCGTCATTGGCGCGCTCAAACGCTCCGTTTCCGAACTCTCTTCTCATCAAAAGAAAATTATCAGTATCGACTCTCACATTGCCATTGGCATCGCCGGACTCACGGCGGACGCGAGGACTCTGGCCAAATGGATGCGCTCCGAGTGCCTTCATCACAAGTACGTCTACGGAACTCCTATTTCGGCGGGAAGGCTCATGACCGACCTTGCGGATCGGCATCAGAGGACTACTCAGACCTACGTGCGTCGTCCTTACGGTGTGGGACTCTTGGTGGCTTCTTATGACAAGACCGGGCCTCATTTGCATCAGACGTGTCCTTCTGGAAATGTGTATGAATACTACGCAAGTGCGATTGGTGCCCGGAGTCAGAGTGGGAGGACTTATTTGGAGAAGATTTATGAGGGGTTGAGTGAGATGTCCCGAGATGATTTGATTATGCATGCCCTTCGATCGATTTCGGGATGCGTCAGTGGTGATGATGAGTTGACCAAGGAGAATGCTAGCGTTGCTATTGTGGGGAAAGATGAGGAATTTACCTTGTTGGAAGGTGAGGATTTGCAGCCATATTTGGATCGATTGGAATTGGAAGGTGGCAATCAAGCGGCAAGAGGAGGAGAAGGAGGAGAGGAAGAAGAAGCAGAGGAGGAAGAGGAATCGAATCAAAATGACAATGAGGAAGCGGAAGCCATGGAAGATTGATAAGAGTCGTAATGTTCATGATAAAGTATCATATAAATATATTTTGAATCAATCTATATATTGATTTACTGTATGAAAAATAGTCTTTTGGCTTAATGTTGTAATGACGCACAACCGTCAACCATCGTAATCCAAAAAGGATGGAGCACTCTTGTTTCGATTACTTGTCGCGAATTTGATACGGACGGTGGGCATGTCATGGTTTGCATCATCATGGTTATGAGTGTCACTGCTCTTGGTGGTGGTGGAATCACCAATCCTAACAGCAGAAGAAGGAGTAGTAGTAATAATAGTACTAGTAGTACCGAGACCAACGTTTGGGGTGACACCCACCCATGTCATGACAGCACCGAGAATGGACAATCCAGAGCAAATTAGGAGCACGACGTTGTTTCCAAAGTATGCAGCAGTTGGTTCAAAGAGAGAGGCACCTAACATTGCGCCGAGTTTCCCACATGCTGCAGATATGCCATTCAAAGTTGATCGGCAATGAGGAGAAAAGGTCATGGATGGTAGCATGAATGTCTGTCATTTGATGGTTCAACATTTGGAATAAATAATACAGGTTTAGTCTAAACCATGATAATCGCGCAAGATAATATGATGAAAAAATTACAATAATGACGCCAATGTTGGTACTCACGGTAGTATTTGGACCGTAATCGGAAAAGAAAAACGTGGATCCGTACAATACCAGAAGGACTGTTCGACTTTTGGATAAAGATGCGAAATTGTAGCCAATTATTGAATAGAGAAGGGCCATACACAAGAACCCCTGCAATTGAATGTACCTTGGACTTTGTCGACCAATGCATGCAATGCTAATGAAATATCCGGGTAGTGCTAGTATGGCCATAATGGACGAATCTCGAGCAGTATCCAAAAGTGTTTCTTGGGAGCCAAACACAGAATGGAGAACCACTGGTTGAAAAAGAGTATTTCCGTAAAATAAAACATCAAAAAGAAACCAGCATCCTGCTGTTCCAATGAGCTTTCTGGTCAGTGACTGCTCTGTCCTTATAGCCTCTATGATGGATGGTTTGGTTTCTTGTTGTTGCTGCAGTGTGTCTTGCTTCTCTGCTTTGTCATCATGGCCAATCATCATAATCCTATGGGTAGGTGTTGAAGCAATCTCTCGTTGCTTCTTCTCACCATTCCTGTTTTCCTCCGAGAATGAAGATACGGAATCCATAGTCGCAGCAGTAGTTGTGCTGGTTGCTCCTTTGGACTTCCAAACTTTCTGATCTTGCCCTTCTCGTCGTCGTCTTCTCCTCGAATTCGTTCTCAATAAAATGAGTATCATACCGAAAACAGACCCGCTTCCCAACATGATTCTCCACGTCAAATCCGAAACTTCTCCAAAGATACCAATCAATGCCCAGCAGAATAGTGGCACTATCAAATAACCAATTCCTTGCATTGAAAAGGTAAGAGCTACTAGCTTTCCCCTATCTTGAGGACATGATGTCGACTCGGCTGTAAGTGTCGCTGATAAAGGGTACGCTCCACCACAACCAATACCCAGAATAAATCTCCAAACTATTTTGTCAAAAGAATTGGATGGCAAATGTTAAGAATATATAAATTATCATGTTTTGCGAAATGATTATGCACATGTATTTGGATTCACTCACTTGCCAGCATTTTAAATATAGTCAAGTTTTCTGGATAGTCAAATTGGTACCCAAAACAATTCAGATAAAATGAATCATTATGTTCCCTATCAAAGCACAAGGCACTCGCAAGTGCAGCAAATATTTGTGTCAGCATGACAATTGTCATGGCTTGGTGCCTTCCAATGTAGTCACCAAGTGCCCCTCCAAACAGTTGTCCAAAGATCATTCCACCCAACAAAGCTGTCGAACAAATGGACTGCTCTCCCTCATTTATTGGATAGATTCTGGACATGATTTGTACGGCCCAACTAATGCTGAGAGTATTGTAGGAAGTGGATAGAGTAGACAACATGGAAAGTCGAAGGTCGGCCACTGGACTATTTCTAGTAGTATTACGGCTACTGATAACAGCACCAGCATAACGACCGTGGCTATTGACGAAAGGATTGCACTGAAATCCAAGAACCTTGGATAAGAAAAATCCTGATATTGAAATTTCAAGTGGATCGTGCCTTCGTTCAAGCAATAAATGACTTTCTTCATCTGATGTTGTTGAGACAGACACCCAATTCCCATAATGTTTGTACTGCTCCAAAAGAAAAGTCTTTTCTTGATCATCTCCATCAAAAGGTCTTTCTCCTGCTGCTTTTTGTTCCATTTTCCAAATCCACGGTGATACACTCCTCCGTTCCACTCGTAATACCATATCCGATGATGATGGTTTATCGCTCGAGGAGTTTTTTGTGGTGGAGGCGGCTGCGGTATAGGAGCAGTCCGAATGATCGGCAACAATCATGGGTATAAAATATTCATCACTTCTTTCTTGCATTCTTTTTGTTGTTGCTACCGAATCATCATGCTGGTGAATGTCTTTACCCAAAGAACCATAGCAGTAGTAGGGCGGCACTGCATCCTTGACGAAACTGGTGCTGGTACTACGACTTCTAATGGTAATATCGTCGTCTTCTTTGTTTACTACTTCATGATCTGATGAAGTTTCTGACATTTTGGAAGTTCACAGCGAAATATTGTCTTTGTTTGGTAATGCATTTGTGTTTATTGGTGCTCGTACATGTCGGTTGTTGCTTCTCATTGGTCTTTCTCGTCCCAGCAGAAATTCATGTTCTTCCTTTTCAAGGTACAGTACATGGGTGATGTGTCATTTTTTGAACAGGATTCGGTTAGAGGAAGAAACGAATCTTGAATCTTGACAGCAATCGGCATACTGTACGTATCATAAACTTGGACCGACACGATCGCGGAATTTTCAAATAAGTTTTGGTTTCACATTTTTACGAACTCACTGATATCACATGGCTATCTCAATAATAACTCAGAAGTAGGGATACGGAGAATAAAACAAAGGCTTGTTTACTGTCATTCAGTAGATATGGGACTCACCAGCAGTCGCATTTATTTTTATGTATGGTAGTCCAACTAAATGTACTATCCTTCATTAATAGCATTCCTTCTGCAGATACAGTACTTGTACCTCAGAAAATTCTCAAACTATAACGACTCTTCCACCTCTACTCTCGAACAGGACAGTTTGAAGCATAATGGCCAGGTTGTCTACAACGAAAGCAGATGATGCCAGAACTGGTACTGTTGCCGTTACCCATAGTGTTGGTGGTGTTACCCCTGCCATTATTGGTGTTCCCTCTTGTTGTGTTGTAGTTATTACCTCTAGCATTGTTGTTGTTGTTACCTCGAGAAGTGCTTCGTCTTGATTGCCCATTAAATACCCTGGCTCTGATTTGAACTTGATTTAATTGTGGGATGGAGACTCGAAAGTCCGTCTTAAGAGTCTGGTCGCATAAAACACATGCTGTGTATTCTCTTCCAAATCCCGGTGGTACCGAACCAGTCTTCCATATGAACTTCAATTTTTTCACTTGCTTTCCACTCACAAGGCATCGAGGACATGCAGCGTTGCCATCTGAATCATCCAAGACTGAAATAGAACTTGCCTCTTTTGGCAACCAAACCGTGAATTCGCATCTTGTGGTTCTGTAATTGGAACAAGAGAGTATATAACCTCTGGAATTCTTTTTGAGGTAGACTTTTCCACCGCAGAATGGGCAAGACGTGATTTCAACGTCACCACCTTCTGTGCCTCCGGCGAGGGAACAATTGCTGTTGCTGCATTGGAAGCATCGAAAGTCTCCTGCAGTCATTGACCCACCGTATTCTACAGGAGGATCAGTGAAGCATTTGGGACATAAATAATAACCATTGCCAGTGTAGCCATCACCTTGGTTAATTTTAATTACTTGATATTGACATATAGGGCATTTTACTGGTTCATTTGCAGGTGATGATACAAACGGAGAAGGGATGCCCTTGGAGGGTAACTTCATAGCCGATGTGCATGTTGAACAGAAAATAAACTTTGGTGCAACCTGTTGATTGACTCTGGCACGATTATTGCGATTGATTGACAGTTCTTTCAGTGACGTTTTACCATTGCAGCCACCACATACTGAGAAGTTCCTCTCTAAAATAGCGTAATTTGCGTCATTAGTTCCCAGGCGAGTGTAATGTCGCGCTACAGCTTCGTCTAATTTTCTTGCTTCTGCAACAACATGGTTGAAACAATCTTGCATTTTTGCCAACATGGGTCCCATGATTTCCTCTTTTCTTTTTCTTCCTGCTGCTACGGCATTGCACTCGGCTTCCATCTAAAGAGTGTGTGTGTGTTGGTATGCAAGTTTGCTAAATGAATCAAAGTTAACATAATATTCTCAATTGCACTTACCTCTCGACGAAGATCAGGCCTATTCAACTGATATCCCATACTAATTCATGCATGGCAGACACAACAGGTACAATCTATTTGAGCATGTATTTACAACAAATCTTACTTCAACACAATGGCCAAGTAATAGTGCAAACTCACCTATTGTAACCTTCCACAAGTGCTATTCCAAGTTTGGTGGGCAGGAACCGTTGGTTACCATCTTTCTCTGCATATTTCCGTTCCTGAATTGTTGAAATATGTTGGGCGATTGTTGCATCAGTACCAATCCCGTTCCTATCCATTAATGAGATCAATTCAACCTCTATGATGACAGAATGTGTCAGATGACGTGAAATACACTTATAAAAGTAAAACTCATGCAGCCATCTACAAAGCTTACATACCTGATATCGGATTGGGAGGAGTTGTTCTCCCATCTTTCATCAACAAAGCAGTCGGTGTAAATCGACTCCCTACCTGCAAGGCAGGGATCTCCCCCTGACCAGTCGACCATCGTTCCCACGGTGAATATATTTCCAACCAATTCCGTTCCAAAATCATCAACCCCTTGGCAGTAAATTCTTCGGATGCCATCTTGACTGTCAAAACTGTTTCTTTCCCCACTGCATCTCTCGAACAACAAGCAAGGTAATGCTTGACAATCAAAACATAAACATCTCTCTGTGTCCTATCTGCAATACTATTGGGATCCACTGCCTTACAAGGAGTAATGGGCGGATGTGCTGCATCATCATTCCTCCCAGCACGTGGAATCTGAAAATGATTACCTGTCAAAAGCTTGGATGCATAATCCCCCAATTCCCCCTCCAATGCTTGAAAACTCTGAATCAAGGGTATATGCTGAAACTCAGGACGAAACTTTTCCGTCTCTGTTCTCGGATATGAAATCAATCCCGCTTGATACAATTCCTCTGCAGCAGTCATGAGTCTTTCACTCCCAATTCTCAAATACCTGGATGCCCTCTTTTGCAACTCCACAGTTGCCAAAGGCACAGGCCTCCATTTATTTTTCGGTCTACCCGTCAGTCCAATCACTGTTGCTTGTTGAGCATCCAAACAACTCTCATACAATACCATGGTCAAGACTCGATCGTACAGTCGATCTCGTTTCCACTTGAGAAAAAGAGGTCTATTTCGATTGTCATTGGGACGATTTCTTCCAGCTCCAACAATCCCATCCTCCCTTCTCTCCACGTCCACATCCACGTCCACATCCACTACCATGGACATTTCCAAATACCAAAAATCTTCCGGTACAAATGTCTCAATCCTTGCCCATCGTTCCACCACAAACCCCAAGGTTGGAAATTGACAGGGACCATAACTCACCACCCCCTGATGATGTTGATCACTATTCCCCTCCCCACCACCCCCATGACCACTCCCCCCTGGTACAAACTCATCAAATAATTTTTGCAATCTCAACGTTTGAAAACGAGTAAATGCCGCGCCCACTCGTAAATCATGTTCACTCCTAGCTTGTACAGCATTTACAAAATTCATGTTAATTCTTGTCAAATTATGCAAGGCTCTTTGTATTTCTTGAGGCAACACCGTTGAGAATTGTGCTCTATACACACGATCGGGAGTCAAGACTCTTGCCCGTCCACCTCTTCCTCCTCTCGAATGACCACCACCACCACCCAAACACACTTGCTGTACTTCCCATGCAATCGCCTCTCCCTCTCGATCACAATCCAACCACAATATAATCGCATCGACAGACTCAGACTGTCGCTCCAACATTTCCTTCAAAGGCATCATATCTGCACTGTAAGAAGTCTCAATGGGTGCATGAAACAAAGCGGAGGGATGACATTGATTCCATCCGTATTCCTTGGGAAAGTCTTGCGTGGCCAAATGGCCCCGTACGGACGTCGTGATCATTGTATGAGGCCTGTACGTGTTCGTATTTGACGACGTCTGCCGCTGCTGCTGCTGTGTGTACAGGGCCTGAGTGAAAATATTGGGAAAGGAAACATTGTGACTGGTAAAGAGAGGAGCCGGAGATCTTGTCGACGACGATGACGACGCCGAGGGTCTTTCATCATCGCCGTGGTGGCCATTGGACATTTGCCGAAAGACGGAGGCAAGGGCTCTTGCTACCGAAGGCTTTTCTGCCACATTTAAAATAGTGACGGCACCAATCGAAGAAGAAGAAAAGTAGGAGGTTCGATGTCTGTTTCCGGTCATGCATGTATGGAATATCTATCTATTGATTGATTAATTGTAGAGTGAATAGATGGATAGATTGTAACATTGACCGATGGCATTAGTATGCTCTCCTTCTCCTCTGTCCTTCTCTTTTCTTCTTCTCTCTCTTTATTCTTTTTTTTTTTTCATTTTTGTTTGCAACAGCGGCGAGTTTTGAATTTTTCAACTTTGGCGCTACTCTCTCTCTATCACGCCTACTAGAAACGTACACGGCACGACACGGATCAAAGAAACGACACGATGGTCATTTTTTGATTCCCACCATTGAAGTTACGGCAATGCCTCCTACAGAATGCATGTGGAACGGAGCAAACACGGCTACAGTACGTACTGTACTGTACAGGACACTGTACACCCCAACAAAGAATGTGAATACGAGACACGACCATATATACACTGTTTTGTTTTACAGATATTGAATAGTACTATCTCTATCGATACTCTGCAATATCATATTATTATATATATTATACAATACACTCGATTGCTTGATAATATTATTGCAACCAACCAACCAACCAACCAACCAACAAACAAACCCATTCGATTACAGTCCATACATTATTGCTACCCATGCAAGACCCATCTTCTTCTTCTTCTGCCTCTCAACAACACGTGGCACCGCGACCCCTTCAAATGGGAGCCAAGGGATCCTACATTGTCCGTCTTTTAATGGTGGGGGATTCCTCTTGCGGCAAAACCTCCCTCGTCCTTCGCTTTGACCAAAACGTATTCTCTACAAAATTCGTAACCACCATTGGTGTCGATTATCGAGATAAAATGGTGAAAATCCAAGGCGTCCCCATGCGTCTCCAGCTGTGGGACACGGCCGGACAGGAACGATTTCGATCCTTGACGAGTAACTTCTTTGGAAGGGCCGATGGGTTCGTTCTTTGTTATGATATCTCCAATCGACCATCGTTTGATCATGTCATTGGATGGATGAGAGATATTAAAACGAGAGCTCCTCCTGATTGTGACATTGTGCTTTGTGGGAACAAGTCAGATTTGGAGAATGATCGAGTCGTTACGGCGGAAGAGGGGCAGGCTTTGGCGGAAGAATACGGAGTGCAATTTTTTGAAACTTCGGCTTTGACGGGATATAATGTGGAGGCTATGTTTGTAGAATTGGCAACGACCATCAAGAGAAAGAGAATTGATGAATTGGAGGCCAAGGGCATTGGTGGAGATGCTGCGTCTTTGGCGGATCAGTCACAGGCTGGGACTGTGAGACTGGGGGGTGATTCCAGTGGAAGTGGTGGTGTTGGTGCTGGGAGGTCTTTGGGGAATTGTTGTGGGTAGATGGATGGATAGATAGACAGATGGATGAATAGACAGATGGATGGATGGATGTGAGAGTGACAAAGTGTAATTGTTGGTTTCTTTCTAAATAATTCAAAATATTGCAATCGTCTATTTTTATATAATATATCCTTACAATGATTGATACCATCATTATTACAAACCCTAACAATCAATATCACTGTCTTCCTCCTCCGAGGACGATGATTCATCACTTAAATTCATACTTGTTGGAACCGCCTTGCTACCGGAACCGGACCTATTGACAGTCTTATCCACAAGTAACTTTCTCTTTTCTTCTCTTCGTCGTTCTGCCTCTTCATTGTCCATTTGGGCATGGTCCATAACTTCTCTCTTTTTGGGATCGTTGGCACGATCTTTTTGCAACACTTGAGAATTTCTTCGTACGGACTCTTGCAAGGCCTTTTGTTGCATTTGTTCTTCTTGTATCCTTTTGCGTTTTAGATTGCGTTCTTGTTTGGCCATGAGCAATTCCATAGCGCCCAGTTCTCCCTGTCTTAATTGATGGGGAAGGGGATTGGGAGTGGAGAAATGGATGACGGGTAGATTGGGATTCCATCCGGGTGGGGCGGACGTTTTGGTGGAATAGGATCGGGCGAGGGAGAGGATGGTGTGGACTTGGGACATGTTTTGGGGTGTGGCAAGGTCCTGAAGGAGGGGTTTTATGTCAGTGAGGCTTTGGGTCAGTGACTTTTCTAGTTGAACGAGAGATTGTACTAGTGCTACTAGTAGCTGTGGATGATTGCGTTCTTCTGCTGTTTGTTGGGGGTCGTTGTTGCTATTCTGGGGATCCTGTTGTTCTTCCTTTGGTGGTGGTTGTTGTTGTTGTTGTTGTTGTTGTTTCTGTAAAAATTCGTATGAAGTCATGATTGTTTCGTTTGTTTGAATTTATTAAATGGTCATGTATTACTATTTTATTATTTTATTTTTTGGCAAATGAATATTGAAATAAAAAACTACAGTACAGTACCACTGTTGGTTCATTTTCTTGCTTTTACACACATTACACACACAAATGAAAGAAAAAGGGGTGCATAGTAGCGGGGTGAGCGGGTTTTGAGCATTTCCCCCTTTTTGTCAACAAACACGGTAATGTTCTGTACCCGGGGTACTGTACGTGTTTTTATGTCCGTCGGTCTGAACGCTCAACTTGGCGGCACGTTCATCCTACAGAACAGTACAATATGGACGTATGTACATTGTCACGCTGTACATACTGTACTACATCGACAGTTAGCCCAGACCACAGAAAACATGATATGACTATGATGCTACACGCACCCCAACAAGGAACAACATACAGTACCTGGTACCGTAGTAAAAGTGCTATCACCAAGGCTCTGATGTACACTGTGGTACCGATACCATGCAATTTTTCATGACTGTCTGTCTTGTGCTCCCTCTTTACATTTACATATTATCTTTTAATAATTGGATTGATGCTCGGTTGTCATTTGTATTCTTGCCGGGTGTTTATCAATTAGTTCAGTCATACTTCCTCACACCCACTTGATAGAGGCAATATACTTTACAACGCACTGCAGTGGAGCGAGTTCGGGAAACAACTAGAAAGAAAGAGTATACATATAGTTAATATCCTACTATCAGGATCGTTCGCTACTCTAGTTACAGTTGTACATCTTGACAGACATACATATTGTTGTTTGTTGTTGCATTGAGTCCGCCACCTCTCAATACATCAACACCTCAATTGCCAAATTGCATTTCAAGAGTAAGTAGGCACCAATCAACATGTAACGTCTTCATTGATTAATGAAACTAGATGAAAATATTTGTATATTGGTACATTGCATGTGTCATTTTGCTTGGCAGCATTGAAAATCTTTTATGTTTGAATATGTCTCGACACTTTGTTTGAAATATAATTGACAGTCAATGGTATTTGTGTCAGTGATGAAAATAAAAGTTTGAGAACCATGCAAATATGGCCATCATAAGACTTTACTTTGACTGATTCAAATAAAAAAATATAGTTTGATCAAAACTTTGCTACTGTGTAGCGTTTCAAAAAGTCACTCATGATTCTATTCCAATGTAATCAAATGACAAAATTCAATCATGTAATTGCAACCATATGATTCAAAAGACGAAATATCTATAACTCATTAAGACAATGACGAGCCAAAAACCAAAATATCCAAGAAAACTTTTCGACTATGACGAGGTGGAACCAAAGCCTGCTGTTGAGCCTCCTCTCCCGTCGTCTTATGCTGCTCAGAATCATATTCCTAATCCATACAAGAACTCTCTCTGCACTCATGAGAAGATCATGGAGATCAGAGCCAAGGCAACCAATCCCAACAAGGACGGCTTGAACATTGATTATGCACAGAACGAGTCATTGTATCCCGAGTCCTTCCCCTACTTTGTGCGTGGTCGAGACAGCGTGCGCAGGTACATCACGTCGCTGTTCACGAGCCAGATTGCAATCTACGATGGAGCCATGGGAACGATGATCCAGAACTATG
>JAAMXU010001105.1:0-10705 GCA_019693545.1 Chaetoceros muelleri | reverse complement strand
CATGTTACCACTTCGGTGAAAAACAAATCCTGCTGGGGCGGTCTACAATACGTACCAGGGTACCCAAATCCCTTTGGATTCATGTCAAACTTGACTAAATCTATTGGCTGCGTCATAAGATAAGACATGTATATTTCTTTTATATAAGGTCATGTTTACATTTTGATCTATAAGAAATTCTACTCTTCAATCAAATTACCAATAAATTCAACAAAACGCCGAGCATAAGCATCTGGATGAATACAGCTGATGGCCTTTTCGTTATTTCCAACAGCCTTACGAAGTATGGTTTCTCCCCATTTTCGAGTATTGTACAGTTGCAGGATATCAATAATACCAGCAAAATAAAGCTCCTTCGACACACCAGAGATACTTTCTATTCCTAAATCTTCTCTCGAAGTATAAGGATTTTTTTCCAAATTCGCCTTTTGTGACGTAAATTTTGAAGATAGAATGGTCCTTGCTGCTTCTGAATCTAGATAATCTGACACTTTCTCATCTCTATCTGAGTCAGTATCATCGTCACTTTGTTGCGTGCTTTCTTCCTCTGGCAGAATACCCAGCACATCCTTTGCGCTGTCAAAAAATTGTTTCACTATGCCCAATTTTCCACCATTTTCCCTTATTTCCTGCTTGTGTTGTCTTCTCATTGGAGTATTTGACATGATTGCATCCGCATGGTTCAAGCGATTTTTCTCGCTTTCATCTTCTGCCTGAGTACACAAGTGAACACCAAGAAGCAAACTATAGTCCATGATATGCATCTTGGCCAAAAAGTTTGTATCCTTTTCAAGTTGATCCATAATGGCTGCTTTTACCAATGGTTTGACCTTTAATTTCCGTCCTTCGTCGACAAAGTCAAGGTCCTTTCTCACACCGTCGCCTCGTTTAGCTCTTCGTCCAAGAGTAGACCCTTTCAGATCCCAAATTTTATGAATTTCCTTTTCTGTGTTGAAAACTGACTTCATGATGACAAAATGAACCGATTTTCCCAAATCAGGAATTTTAACTCGATACATTCCATAAAAATGTGTTATGAAACTATGTGGGTTCTCCTTCAAGTGCACAAAATAATGTGGGAGTATATGACGCAAAAAGTTCTTTTCTTCTTGCGTTTGTGTCTTGATCATGTACCGTCCATCATGACTATAAAAGAAAAACTGAAAATAGTATAAAATTTGTATGAGGCTTTGATAGTTACATCATAAAATACAATTTCATATTATCACAACACACTTACCTGTCCTGACTTGGCATTGCTCACAAACTCTATAAAGGCGTCATTTCCACAAACAGAATGAAGAAAACGTTGTTTTTCAACACCGGCAAATTCCCTTATCTTTGAAAAAATATGCGGAGCATAAGCTTTAAACTTATACCTGTAAGGCAACGAGGCCATGTGCGAACTTATAAAATATGCCCCCGCGGGAATCTTGACCTTTTCTACGCGATTGCACTCTTCCTCTAGAATCATGGGCGTGGTAGTGTCAAAATCAGCTTCATCCGATACGGAACTCATGCCCCCAACGCACTCTCGGACACCGAGCATCATTCCCGCACTTAGAGCGAATTGTGTGTGCTTTATGTCGATTTCCTTCCCGCTTACGTGTCGAGTATTGATGTCATTGCCAACCGGAGATCCGTAGTTCTTTTTATGCTTGGAGGTCTTTTGCCTTAAGTGAATATCTTTAGTGGGGGCAACTTCAAGGGAAGTGTTGGTTGCAGAGTAAGACAGGGAGGAATTGAGAGGAGAGAATATTGATTCCTCCTCATTGGAGTCCTGGACCGTTAGAAGGGTTCCGTCGCCTTCAAAAGACGATAACGGCATGATGTGCTCCTATTCAACTGATGCGATGTATGTCTTTTAGAAGAGTGTTTAGATGGATGTATTTTCTGTATTGTAGACCTCCGTGTTGCTTATCAGCAAGTAAGTAAGTTATTACACAGTATTGTAAAGATTATACGCATGGAGCATGGATTTTTCTTGCTTGCTTGCTTGTGTATCAACGAAAAATCAGAAATCAGCCAAGATGCACACATGTGTATCATGTATCGTTTGTCGGTTGATTTGAAACCGTCCGTTGTCCGTTGCCCAACATAAAAAATTCGATGAGGATAAAACGTTGAATGCCGTTACGCAGTTGTCGACGTCATTTTACTTCTATTTTTTGAATGGATGGGGAACACAACACAAGACTCAGTACCCCTGTTACTGTAGTGTAGGCACATACTTCTTACAATACACGATTCACACGACACATCGTCATGTGCAAGTATCTTTGTATTTCCTTGTGTCTTTTTCCATATATCTTGTAAACATCATGAACTCTTCCGCAATCGCTGTGTTAGAAATGGACAACGTATACAATGTTTTTCTGTATAATTGATTTTCATTGATTATATGATTTGTTAAGTGTACGAAAGGGACGCTTGAAACGCGCTTTCTCCTTGCTCTTCCTATGATGTGGAAATTGTTTCAGGAAGTTCTCCACGAAACGCGAAAAAATATATAAGTTCTTGGTTGATACGAAACAAAGCTGAACTTAAATCAACCTGTAACGATGAATATAAAATATAACCTAAGCTTGTCTACCATAGATCCAGTTGAATGACTTTGTGGGAATTTCGTCTTCTGTAGCTTTCTTGGCTTTGTTCATCGACCTCTCAGCGAGTTTTCTATAACGCTGTGGCAACTTGCACAAGTATTCTCTTTCCTTCTCTCCAGAACTAGAAAGACCATCAAGATGCTCCAAATCCCATGTATCGACAAGATGTTGAATAATATCAGCATAGTCCAGAGCTGTGTAGACTCCTAGTCTCTGAGCAACATTAGAGAAATTCTCGTAGAGGTGAGCGTCTTCACCATCCGTCATCAGTTCTGCTGGCATGACAATTTGTCCACGCATTATATCTCCAAAGACTTCAAGAAGACCATCAGGATCACGTTTAAGAATTTCAGTAACAAACGTCTGATAGGCCTTCTCGTGACGTCCCTCATCACCAGCAATCTTGGCACAGATCTTATCCAGATTTCGATCGCCCATCTTTCTTGCCAACCTGCCTACATTTCCATGGGAGACTTTAGTAGCACGTTCTTGGAAGGAAGTATAGACGAAGCCACGGTAGGGATCTTTCTGAGCTCCAGGATTAAATCCAGAAGTAATGAGATGCTGAATAGTAACTTCAATGCTGCGCATATCACAGCGTCCTCCCAGGTACAAATATTTATTTAAAAGATCTCCATGACGGTTTTCCTCCGATGTCCATCCTCTGCTCCATCTAGCCCAGGCAGAATCGGTGGTTCCGGTAGGATCATCGCATCCCTCAAAAGTGTTGAGAAGGGTTTGATAGGTCGGAAGAGCCTCCTCAGTGACCATGTCTCCGATAAGAACTACTAGCAAGTCGTCGGGCACTTGAGCGGCCATCTCACGGAATTCTTTCACCTCGTCGTACCAGCTGTCCTTGGTCATATCTGGGAGGTAATCCTGTGGCTGCCATGACTTTTCCCCGGTCTTGAGCAGCTGAGAACAGTCCAGTGTAAAAACATTAATGAAGAATAAGAAATGTTAGACATTATCCCCATTGCATTATACTTCTTTTTGTAATTTAAACAAGGTAACTTGCACTAATACTACTCCACCACTGATGTCGACTACTTCATTCAAAAACAAAAATACAAATAGGCAAAGAAACGCAAGACTTTTCACATTCTTGACACCTTCCGTGACATGCAATCAGACTGGTTGACACAATTCTAAAAGATTAGGGAAACTTACAATGTTATCGACCATTTCATCGACGACTGGTGCAAGGTCCTCCACTACTTCAACATGTTTTGGGTAGAGATAAGCAGTTCTCTCCAATCTTTTCTGAAGCAACTCCTGGTCAAAGTTGACACCACAGATATCCTCATACTCTTTCTTGGTGATTGTTTCAGGATCTACAGTTGCCTTGAGTGCTGAAGATGCGATGGGGAACTGAACACTCTTCACACGCGAGGGTGCAAAGGCCGTTATTGAGGGAGCAATAGCTAGTAATGTAAGGACTGAAGATTTACTGTATTGCATTTTTACCAAAAAACAAAGAGATTTTTATGCCGAACGGTTATTTGTGGAGAAAGAAAGATCGATGGTGCAAGAACTTCGAAGGAGTCGAATGTATGGCAATACACATGCCATACACACATACACACATTTGCACAAACACAAAACGAACCTTCTCGTGTTGTAAAAAAGAGGTGCAGAGCCTCAGACGCTTCTTGATCGTAATCTTCAATGTCGTAGGAGAGGAGTACGTCAAGGGAAAGACACGTACCCTCTTTGTTTTCCCATACTATTGCCCTTTTCGGGTTATTTATGCCTTTTCTCGATGATTTGATGACATGAAACACAACCCGTCAACGAGATGGCACCTCCAGGGGCTCGTGAAGTATGAAGTAACCTGCAGTAGACCTACAGTAGTGTAGGACACACGTATACAGCAAGTGTAGGGGGACAGTCATCAGGAGGGAGAATTTACGGGGGAAACTACCGGTATTTTTTTGGTGATAATAGAGGAAGAATGAACCACATACTGTAGGTCTCGTCCTCCCAAACATCACTTTTATTTGGGTAATAAGTTACTACCCCCTATGGGGGCCTTTATAACCTCCTGTTTCCTAAAACTAAAAATGATGTCAGATATCATTTCCCTAACTTCTATATACAATAAAATCATAAATACACTATCATTTATTTTCAGGTACTAGCCAATGGTTACCTTGCACTTAGCACTTAGTACAATAGCCAAAGGAAACCAAGAATTAAAAAACTGTAGAATCTATGTACAAAAAATACTATGCTCTTCTTTCTTTGTCTGTCTCTTCTCTCTTCCTCACCTTTCATCCTCTCATTTCTTTATGGATTCAGGATCCAATAGATGAATCATCATCAATTAACCATTTTTTGCTTTTTCCTGTGAAGGGCAGCTGCTAGATAAGTTTTTGATTTACAGGCTGCCTTGAAGAATTTTGCTGCATCCTATCAAGGAACAAAGTTTTGAACAAGAGAGTGGATTAGAGAAAACAAGAGAGATTGCTGTCATGGAATGAAATAGTGAGGTTAATAAGAGAGAAACGGAGGTGACAGGAGACAGACGAGAGTGAATCTTAGATCACAAGGGGGATGTGAGATGGAGAGAGATGAAGATAGATTAGCTATGGGAGGAGAGAGTCAGAATATACAACCCACAAAGAAAGAGATCTCTGTATAGATATTAGTAGATAGAATGAGAAAGAAGAGAATGAGATTTATATATAGAGAGACAGACAAGATGCAGATGAGATAAAAAGTAGAATGAGACAGGGAAAGAGACGAGAATGAGACAAATAATGAGAGAGATACAATGAGAGGGATAATTGGAGAGTGAGAGACAATGAGGAATAAACAAGAAGGATATAAATATGAAAAAATGATCTACATGCTTCATTTTGTTTGTAGTATCATCATACATTACCCCATATTTGTTCCTTACTCAGCTTGAGGACAATTCAATGAAGTGTGATTATGTATGACACTAAAGACTTAAGAGAGATTAAAGTCAATGCCTTTTCTGTCCTTGCTCGTTTGAAGAATGGGGTCTTCCTGCCTACTATCTCAGGTGCATTATCCCTGTGTATTTTTTGTGGCAAGTCAACATCCTGAATGAGTACTATAAGGGTATTGCCAACACTTGTTCTTTGACTCCATGAGTTACTAGACTTTGATGCGTTGCCATATACCTGCATGAATCCGTAGCCCCTGATTGACTTGACCTTTGATCAAGACATATCTGTGAAAAATTCACCTGCTGGTAGACGTAATTGTATGTACCTCTGAAAGTTTCTCCTTGGTTGGAATTTTCTAGATACACCACCCTGTATTTCTTTATAATGCTTGAAGTTGTAGTCTTGATAGTCTTTTTGGCAGTGTCAATACCAATGTTCCAAATTTTGGACAGGCTTTCTGGTGTGAGGTTATACCTAGGTTTGCTAATTTTTAGAGTATAGAGTTGACAGAACCTTTGGATTGGCCAAGACTCAGTGTCAAAAGTGCTCATGGGTTCATCAAATTGATATTATATTGTTCTAGGTCATCACCATGGGGTACGGAATTCTTCCTCTTCCGTAAGATTAATTGGGATCAATGTTGTAAGTTCCTCCTCTGTAGGCCAATGCACTTGTAGTAGATATGCAGTTGAGGCATATCATTGCAAGGGGAATGTAGTGTTGTCCTCGTCTGGTGCAATGATTTTTGCAAATCGGGAGGTTCCAGTGGTGCCATATTCTGGTGGTACATCATCAACAATGGTTCCAAAAGCGCGCGCCTGGTTTGGGCAAAGTAGAGCAGTCTTCATATGTGGAATATATATAGAGTTGCAAATTCTGATCAGATAAGTCTGAAAAGTGATAGGGTCATCAACTGTATAGATTGCATGGATGATATAGAGATTTGTTGCCTTTCCAAGTGAATCATCAAAAGGTATAGCATCGACAGTGATGCCTTCTATATTTTGTTCCACATAAGCATGCTCATTTGAACAGCAAGTGTCTGCATGAGAACCCATACCAAGTCTGCATCCAGTGCACATTTTCAGATCTGATAACTGTTGATGGACTGAGGCTTCAATTGATGCAACAGTGGATTTCCTGTCAACTGAATTCATACATCAGGAATAGCAGACTTGCTGAACAATGTTGAATCTAGCCTCCAGTAACTCCCCCAGTATGGTGTCCAGCATAGTAAGGGACATTCAATTGTCAACCTGTTGAGTTATACTAGTACTACACCCTAACGCAGTTTGCAGTAGGCTATAGTATAAACAGTAGGAAAACCTACCATTGATTTTCTACATAGGAGTATACTCGTAGGAATAACTGTAGAAACCTATATTGTTCAACTTAAAACTAATTTTGCTACTTCAAGCTATTGCATCCCACGAAATAACTAGATCACAACGTCAGAGCCCACCTTCAATAGCGTTATTGGCGATTTCAAATTTTATTTCCCACCGCGGTATCTTCAAAGCAAAGGTCAACAGCCAATAATGCACAGTGGAAGTTGAACATAGCAAATTCACAAATCTACTACCCACCATCATGGAAGAAGCGCATGACGACCATGACATTTCAGAAATCCTCAACTGGTACGACCGATTCGCAGGCGCAAATCCACCAGCACGCGACGTCCGTGAAGATTTCCTATCTATCCAGGAACTAGCCACCGAGGTAGACCTACTGACAGACCGTTTTTCCACACCTGGCTCCATTTCTGTAGTTCTGCCGTCAAAGGAAGAACCAAACCTTAGCATCCTTCACCAAGCTATAACTGTGTCTCATTATTCTACATATGCACTAAGATACCTATTCCGTCATTCTGTAAGAAGATTCTACCGCAATTTTTCCCACCATGATGTCACTACAATCAGCAAACGAATGACTGCTAAAGTGACGCTCATGGAGCTTTTAGTGGTACTTAACCGTGTGCTATCATCTCAAACCGAGGAGGGGGTGTATAAAGAATACCCCAACATTCATGAGGATGACCTTCCATACAGGAGTAAGTCATGGGTTCAAAGGCTAATTGAATACGTGGAAAGTGATTTCATTGGAAGTAGGTTCGTAGAAAATGAGGATCTAGCTCATATCAACGTACTTGTTGGGCATATCTTGGAAACGATAGATTATTATGAGATAGCGTTGGCAGGAAATGAGGCGAGGTTTCTTCGGCAGTTCGTGTTTGGTCGGAACAAGTAAAGATGGAGTGTATGGCAGAAATTTATGGAAATTCAATACCGGAAGAGAAGGCAACATATTAATGATAAAGCAGACTTCACTTATTAATATTTACGATATTGAATATATACTTATATAGTTAATAATGTAAGTCTAATGATAACAATTTACTCTAATTGTTTCAAAGGGTTCTTGCCAATTCATCTGTTGAATGACGGTTCTACTCTCGATCCGCGTCCTATACCATAAGAGTAAGTCCAGGCTATTGGCATTCTTTTGTTTGCACAAGTACAAAAAAACGATATTCACACCAATTTAGTAATATTTA
Organism: Chaetoceros muelleri; assembly: GCA_019693545.1. NCBI lineage: Eukaryota > Bacillariophyta > Thalassiosirophyceae > Chaetocerotales > Chaetocerotaceae > Chaetoceros > Chaetoceros muelleri. The sequence continues at coordinate 2,627 of JAAMXU010001105.1, read as the reverse complement.
GCGATCAAAGACCCGATGGAAGTGATCGCCGCTTTGCAGAATCGATTCATTTATTCATAATCATTCGCACCATCTCTTTTATTACAACGAAATTTATTACAACGAAACAACAAGTAGCTTCATTTGCAAAACAACACATGACTCAAAACGACATCAACAACAACAACAACATATTCCAACTAATTGAAAATTTATCATCGCAAACAACAGAGTCATCCAATATAATACTCAAGGCAATCTCTCAAGGTCTTTCTTCCGGAATCGCACAAGGTATTGCCTCCGGCAACATTTCCTTCTCTATCCAAGATGTCATTGCGCTTGCTACCGTATTCAAACCCAAAGATGATGTTGCTCTGCGACTCATTGATGGCGTGATGTTGCCCAAGAATACTGATGTTCCAAAAGCTGTTTCTCCTTCAGACCTGTACAAGAATAATGGCATTACCAAAGCATTCACTAATCCTAATAGTCACGATTCAAAACATGACTCATTTGGGTTGCCATCATCTGTTCACGTTTTTGATGTTACTTCAGACAAATTACCAGCTTTAGAGCATACGGAATCTCTGGAGGTGTCAAAAAATGCCGATGGTGGGAATACTGGAGGAGGTAGTGTGATCTCGACAGTATCGGAAGGTAAAGCAGATATATGGATTTCCAGTTGCTCAAAGAAACGATCATTGGAATGTAATGACAAACCAATGGATATTCAAGGATTCAGGAAAAATAGTCGCCCACGCATCGAAAGTTCCAGGTCTATTAACGATTCAATTGAATCATTATGTGACCTTTGTGAATACGTCTCGTCATCTCTTTCATCCCGGATACCAGAAGCTGCAGTCCTGGCACACAACAAGATGTCAAAAAACAATGGTAAGTCATTCATTCATATTTGCTGCATACAAACATGTACAATATCTTATCACTTTTTTCATCTGCAATACTGAAATTTTATTTGTTCGCCACAGATTTAATGAACTACATATATAATCTAATCGACCTGTGTAAACGGGTCGATGTGAAGTACCACCAACAAAGTATTGTCATTTTGGAATCAAAACCAGTGGACATCAAAGACAAACAAAGCTTCAACTTCTTTGAATGCAATACCATTGTTCATATACTTGCGGTGGAAAGACCTCTTGCCAGAGGACAGCTATATGTTGCCAATGGTCTTAGCTACAAAAATCATTTTTCTTGTCCCACAAGTTTCCTACCATCGCTTGTCCACGCAATTCAGCAATCAAACAACAAGGCATTGAATTTACTATTCATTCCCCGATCAACGGTATACTTCAAAAATGACATGATTGCCATTTGCAATGATATCTCCATTTCGCCCATGTTTCAAGAGGATGATGCGAAACGTGTTTATGATGATTTCTGCTAGTTGGTGAAAGTGCGCCACATCACAGTTTCGCATCATCAGGAAAAAGATCTAATCATTCCTTTTCAATGGGTTTGCAGACAATGTATGCCCACGAACAACACACGTCACGATATGGAATGCTCTTTCACTCCTCTCCACATGTTCCCAGCGTTAAGAAGATTCCTAATGCAATTTTCGAATCGATAATGAATGTTTACAATCACATACAAAAATTATTAGAAGAAAGATTGTATTACAAAACCCATCCATTTAAAACTCAAGACGGTGATATTGTGTCCAAACATGAGGTACTTGAAAGGCTTAAACTACGGAATGACCTCCTTACCCATATCAAAGGGAAAGGGCTATCCTTGAAGAATGCATGGCCATCCAACGAAACAATGTTTGAAGCTTGTACTGTTCAACCTACCGATGCCTTGGGATTCCATCAAGACCTTATGAATTGTACATCAATGGACAAAACTATTGCGTTCCTTGCTCCTTTTACAAATGAGTCTACACCACATGGAACAATCGAAGAAGAAAATTGTCTTACCTTCTTGTTTTACAGCAGAAAATGTGTCGGTGATCATGCAACCAAAATATCCAAAATGGAATTATACGGCGAGGATAAAAACAGCTGTGACCTGACCGTGTTATGTCTCCGTAGTATAATGCATGTTGGAGGTATTTATGATTACCAGGGTTCATTGTTCGAGGCTAACGAGTCCATGACAACCATTGCATCGATACTGGAAAGTGATGCGAATCGTAGCTGCATGGAAATAAAAGACTTCACTGGTCTATCCTGCTTTAAACATGGAGCGGCATTTGATAAAATGGGGTATTACTCCATTGTTCCAAACGTCTTTTTGTCACTATATTACCAGGATATCATTGTAACCACTGACGATGCAATTAGCCTGTGCATGTTCTTTGGGCTACTACTCTGCAATGGCACATCTGGCCTGGCTGCGGTTTGGAATACATCGCAACGCGCGCATACGCATGGTAAAAATATACACGCAGTTCTCACAAATATTAAATTTAAAAATACGTAAATAACTACGTACAAGTCAAATACATACGCAACAGTTACATAAACAAGCACTGGTTACTCTCACTATGGATCTTGTACAAAGTGATTATCCCCACACTCACATATAAATGTAACTACCCGATGCATATTCCCAATCCGATCATTTGCTATTTCTAAGAATTGAATAATAACTTAGAAACAACATTCAAACTGCTATAT
>JAAMXU010001099.1:38241-69657 GCA_019693545.1 Chaetoceros muelleri | reverse complement strand
GTGATTAGCAATGCAGTGGATCAGCTCAAGACTATAAGGGATACGTTGAGAGCAGCATCAGGGGGTGATACTGGTGGTGGTGATGGTGGTAGTGATATGGAACAGTAGAGCAGACTCGTTGGGGATGGTTCAAACTATTGATGATGGGGGGGGGAGAGCATCATGGAGACTTTTTGTGTGCATGTGTCCATGATGCTACTACTAGAGAACTACCGGTACCTATCTACTGTATGCTACGCTAACTACAGTACAGTACGTGATATATGATATATGTGATATGCTATTTTGCAGTTATTTTGCTCCATGTTTTTTTTCGTGTCCCGTAAACCGTTAAAATTAAAAAGAGATTCCTTATTCCTTGATAGATTGAGACATATATATCATAAAAACAAACAAAACAGTTGTAGAGAGGAAGAGAGAAAGCGACAACAGGCAGGCAACACGAGAATAAAGAATAATAAATCATTCATTTTTTATTCAGTCAGCAACAGTGGGCTCTGGATTCTGGCTGTTATTTTCATATATAATTTCTTAGCATGATGGTGCTGCCCCCCAAGGTTGCCGGGATTCTAATATTGTTCGTTCTCCCCCTTCTACCATTGTGTCAATCGATTCTACCAACGGCGGGAATCGATATTTCAATTTCTACAGGTGAAGATGTGGTTAGAAAGACTCTATTCGCATCTCAAGCAAGTTTTGGCGCATGGCCTGCAATGGAAGCAAGGAACAATGACCCCATGACGCCCGTGCTTCCTCCAAAAGACGACCCTCTTCTTTGTCTCGGGCTGTATTCTGCATCGAATCGTACAGTGGCGCCGTATAACTCGAGTTCCAAATTTGTGATAATTGTACCACGGGGTACCTGTTCCTTTGAGAAAAAGGCAATGAATGCTCAGAAGCTTGGAGCATCTGCAATTATCATTTATGGTACATTGGCCAGTAGATATTCTCTGAATACAACACAAGCGTCCGTTCGCGGTGGTGACGACAAAGGAACTGTCGATGATATCATTTATCCTCAACAATATTACGATTACGATTGTAGTAAAGCGAGTGCTGAAATCCCCATGTCTAGTTTATCTTTTGAGCATCTACCTTATGACTATATGCGAAATGATCGAGTGCTATCTGGCAAGGCTGACGATGGTAATATATGTGCTATGCAGAATGAAAACTTTGCATCGTCTTGCGAATCGAAAAGATGTCTTTTGACAGGAGATGTGAATAAAAATCAAAATACCATGAGGGCATGTTGTGCATGGGATATGCACGTTTGGTTATACAGTGATAATGCGCTAAAAGAATTCACGCCAAGCATCAATGTCACAGCTATCTACATTACAATGGCACAAGCGGATGAGCTTCTTTTGTACATGCAAGCAAGCACTGACACGAAACTAACGATTTACCAGAGATATCAACCCTCCTACAATCTAAGTTCGATTCTCATATGGGCGCTAGGAGTGTTCGTAGCATCGCTTGCTGCGTGGATGAGTGCCAGTGAATATAGAATTCATAAATGTATCAACGATACAACTGCTGAAGAAACACAACCTATGCCCGTGGTTGCATCCTCCAATGGCGCCTCCTCTCGGTCGAATACTAGACCACTGCAAAGGTCTTCTACAAGATTTGTGGAACCAGAAGAGAGTTTGGAACTAACGGCATCTCATGCTTTTGGTTTTATTGTGGTTTCAACAGCTGGCCTGTTGATACTTTTCTTTCTAAAGATTTACAATGTCGTCAAGGTTTTTTACGTAATTGGTTGTTCAGGTGCAGTGTTTCAGGTCATATTTTATCCTCTCTTTCACCAAATTACCATGAAGATAGGACTTACAGATCGTGTTGCCTTTCGAACCGAGACACTGGAACTTGGAACCGTCACCCACGTCCAATTAATGGCAGCGTCAGTGTCCTATGGACTTGGGGCTGTATGGATTTATATTGCCTTTGCTTATCGTCATCCAGACAACATTCTCTTTTATTGGATCATGCAGGATGTAATGGGTGCTTGTATGTGTATCATGTTCTTGTCCACAATGAAACTGAACAGTATCAAAGTTGCTTCTGTTTTGTTAATGGCTGCCTTTTTTTACGATATCTTTTTTGTATTTGTGACTCCATACTTGACCAAGGGTGGAAAAAGTATTATGGTGGATGTTGCGACCAGCGGAGGGCCACCCAAAGCCGATCCGGCATGGTGCGAGAAATATCCCAACGATAAAGATTGCCAAGGAGGAGATCCGTTGCCGATGCTCTTGACCATTCCAAGGATCTTCGATTATATGGGAGGTTCCTCGCTTTTGGGTTTGGGAGATATAGTCCTTCCTGGTCTACTTTTAAGTTTTGCAGCACGTTATGATGAGGCAAAGCGCTTGATCGGTAGTTCTAGTAGGGAAGGACGAATTGCAAGGCATGATTGTTCAAGACAGACAAAAGACTACTTTCCTCCGCTTATTGTGGCTTATGCTGTTGGACTTGCAATGGCTAATGTTGCAGTATACGTCATGAACATGGGGCAACCCGCATTGCTATATCTTGTACCCTCTTGCCTTGGCACCATGTCCTTTCTCGGTTGGAGACGAGGCGAATTGAACGAACTATGGAATACTCCCAAGGTTCTAGCATCCTGTGATGAAATTCTCTACGGACCCGTCGTTACACAGCAAGACGGTCATTTTGATTCGGAAGTGGAAGGTCCTAATACAACATCTACCGGTATAATGACATGAAGTAAACCAACCAATCCTTGGTCCACAAAATACCTTCAATACAGTACCGGTACTCAATACAAAAAAATATACAATACAACGACCTACATACCACCAACATTATTCATTCTGTACTTACTTTATATATATACTTGTTTTTATACAAAGACCTTTCAATGATTCTTCTCATACACACTTACAAAAACATTTCTCGATGGATGTGATTATTCCTTATACATGAACCAATTTACATCATCAATAGGGCATCAAATGCCTTGGTTCGCACCAATTCATAGTACCCTCTTCTCTAGTGAATTCCCATCGATCCCACATAATCTCACCTGGTCCTCCAGTCATCTTTTCCATTTCATCCGGGACAAATCTCCAAGCTTGAATGCATCGATTCAACTCATCAAAAGACAACTCTGAATTCTCATATTCAGCTCTTGTTTGCTGCACAAGTTCCGTGACCTTGGACTTGACTCCCTCAATAGACATACGGTCAGACATGTTTTGAATATCCCTTCTTGCTCGACAGGAAGCAACTATTTCCGTGATGGAATATTCAGGTACGTGTTCAAGAACTTGATCCAAATCAATCTTCTCACAGAAACCATCTCCACGCCATTGGATCACATGATGTCCCGGCTTATACTGTCCTTCTGTATAGATAAAAGAGACAGGTCTTTTGTGATCGAAAATAGAATCTGATTTCTTTTTACATACAAAGTCGATACCATCCTTTGAAATCCTTTGAAAGTTGAGTGTTCTTGTATTGGGCGCCTTTTTACAAAAGTACGCAAGACAAGAGAGACGGGGTGAGTAAGGGGTAAGAGGTAAGAACGTTGGTTCCAATAATGTCATTTTAGGTTGTAGGCTCACTCACTACTCACCTCGTCAAATTTGGAGCAGCAAGAAATAACAAATGTCCAGTGTATATTTGCAAGACGAAACCCATTGGCATCACAAAGATGTTTAGTCTGAGCTGTTTGTTTCATATCCTGTAGAGGATTCTGTGGAACTCTACCACCACCAGCAGGAGTATGTGCATCTGAAGTAAAAGTCATGGCATGATTTTTTCTCTTTGACAACGACAACAGCAACGGCGAAACATTGGCAAAGGTACGCCATCTTGGATGTTGATTCTGAAGGAAGAGTGACAATGTCTTGTGCATCTTTGTCAATGGTATTGTATTCTACTGTTCTGTAACCCGTAACAATATAGAAAAGAAGTAAAATATTCAAGAGGGGAAAACGAATCTTCTCTTCTGTTCACTCAAAAGGTCCAGCAAGAGAGAGAGAGAGAGAGAGAGAGAGAGGGCAGTCAATGTGGTGGTATGTATCTGGTGATGACGAGAGGTCCAGTTGAGTTGATTGATGCGACGACTATTTCATTAACATAGATAGATGTCATGCAATTGATTGATTTTATTTAAGAATTAGAGACCAATCAATCAATACACCCAATATATATGAAAGAATAGAGGGAGAGGAGAAGATTGTTTTTTTTTTTTTTTCGGAACACAAATGCATGCAACCTGCAGCTATCTTTCTCTCTAGAGAGAGAGCTAGAGAGAGAGCATCCTGCATCCTGCAGCAGCAGGTCTTTCACAAGCTGTCACAAAAAGCGAACAGTACTGCTGTACTGTTTGTAGTATCTAATCTTGTCATCTACATACCAGTGTACCCAACAACGTACGTACAGTACAGTACCTGGTACGAACTACAATACCGATGGTGTTTGTACGAACAACCATACTGTACACACGAAGCACTGCTTCACTACGTGTAATAGTACGGTAAAAGAAAGGGTCGTCCACTGATACTGCGCTGCATAACTTCCTATTACTTTCCTTCTCTGTTATTACCGTGGGCTTTGTCCGTCCCTCTGCCCTCTGCACATTCAATGAACCAAGGAAGCCAAGGAGGATGAAACATTCTTTTCCTCCGCAACACACTGTATGTATATATCATTGTTTTAACTATTCACTATTTTCAAGAAGAGACAAACACAGTCAGGGAACATACACACACACACGCACACCTCTAGAAACAACCCTAACAAGCAAGTATAAAATCAATCAGTCACCTACTAACCGCCCTTTGATTACTACATCCATCCGCCCATACTTGTTTGCTCACTCACTCGAGTTCTACATAGTCCATGCCAATATTTGTTTACAAACATTTCAATGTGCTCCTGCTGCTACTGGTGGTAACATGTCTCCTCTGTGGTTCTGTTAGAGGAAACAAGAAGAAGTCTCATCACCTGCGGCAGCGTGAAAGCAGGGGCGTCCAAGAAGGAAATGTCTATTCTTCACTTCATTGGCAAGCGCTAAGAAACAAACGGGGGGTACAAATAGAAAAGGAGGAAACGTATGAGTATTATACTGATGATGATGGTAACATTCCAGGGGATGGCGATGACAATGGCGATGATTATGATTTAGAAAGTGAACCAGACGAAAGTTACGATGTTTCAATTACAGAAATGGAAAATGACAAAGACAATGACGACGATGACGATGACCACAGCAACAACGATGGCGAAGACGACGGCGAAGAGGAAGAAGACGAAGAGGAAGTGGACGGAGAAGTGGACGAAAAAATGAACAACGAGGATCCAGTTCTTGATGATGACGACAATGACGACAAAGAAGATGATAATACAGAAACTTCTTCTCCTACGACTCATCAAAACAGTCAAAGCATTGCGCCGACTTCTTCTCCAGTCAAGAAAAAGTCAAAGCAAAAAAATAAACAACAGCAAGAGGAACAATCGGACATGTCATTGTCGGAATACACAGACGATGGACAAATAAGTACATTAACACCTACAGTATCACCATCAATTGTCCCTCTACCAACAGCGCCTCCAAATCCTGCTACAAGTATTCCTACCTCATGGATGGACAAGAGTCACTACATGCATTCCAGGATACCAACTGTATCTCCTACGAATCGTAATAGTATGAAATCAATCATGACCCATGCCCCTACTCCGTTGCCTACTTTGGTAGTGGAGCCAATGACCGAGGCACCCACCGTGTCTTTGACTTTATTGAAAAAAATTGCAACCAATGCTCCAACTGCTTTGCCCACGAGGGAGCCTACGTCTAATAATATCATGATGGACGATGATTATTATACAAATGATTTCAATCTTGAACCAACACCATCATTACCTACTACTCAAATGAAGAGTAGTGACACTGTCACCACCAAAGAAAAAGATAATAACAATAATGGTAGTGGAGACGATATGATGGATAAAATATATGAAGTTTTGACACCGGAAGAAATTGAATATCTCAATCATCATAAATTCTTGGACGAGGAAAAAGAAGCAGCCAAGATTAGTGCCGTTTACTTTATTGTGACCTTATTTCTCATGATCTTCACGGCACATCAACTGTCTGAAAATCCTGATGGAGTGTATTCCAACATGTGTCGACTTGCAATGACTGTCACGGGGTGTGTATTGAAGATATTCCTCTTTCCCTTTCGAAAAATATGTGGTTTTGGTACAAGGCAAGGTTACTCGCATCATTTAGTGGTGTCGAATGATCCCTACAATAGTGGGGAATCCATAAGTCGAATGGAAATGATTTAAATTATACTATATAATTATAAGTCTACTGCTGTACTCTAGAGTAGTGATTTTCTTGGGAAGCAAGCCAAGAAACAAGCAAAAACTAACTTTGAGAGTACTGGAACCAACTTGTGTTGCAGGACTGCAAACTGCTATCCGCTATCCTCACTAGTGTACTATTTTTTTACAGTAACTGTTTATCAGATTGGCGACGATTTTGGGGCTCGCGTTAGGATGACTCTTCAATCTTCACACAATTCTTTTCCTGAAAAAGAAAACATCAACCTTGGGATCTTGGCAGAGACGGCCAGAATCCGACGCTGGCCTGACGACTCTACTTCAAGTGCATATTTATATATATATATTTATATAGTAGTATACAGGGTGTATGTATTAAAGATAAATAATCCTCTCTAGCAAATGCACAACTGCCCCGCCGTGTCTACTACTACCTCACATCCCTTTCGGCCTGCAAATTCTACAACCATCCCACAACAATTCAACCATGATGTACGGGGGACACGGAAATATTAAGAGGGAAGACAAAGGGAAAAGAGGATAAGAATCGCAGCATTGTTAGATTGGAAGGATGAGGGAGATCTCTCAAGAAGGATTGGCGGTTTGCAAAGAAGCAGAGAGTTTCGTCACATCGTTATTCATCGAGGAATGAATTTGTGATCTGCGGATGCCATTCTTGTAGGTGCATATTTAGATAGGTGATGGTTGAGCTATACCTTACCAATATGTGAGTGTATGAACGCACTTTACTTTTTTGGCATTGTTCTTGATCGATCACGTTTCCTTTGCTGTCCCCTATGACTACTTTTCATCTCCCTTGCGCCTTCATACTTTGTAGGAGATTAAATCCAAGGAGGATAAGTCCCATCGATTGATGCCATCCTCCTCCTGGATTGATTATGTTGCAGGTTGTGAATCCCATTGCAATTGTGGAATTTCCTTTGTTCGAGGACGAGGAAATTTGTTTCTTGCAGCTGGTGAATTGGTAAGTGTCTGATTGGAAAACATGGTTCAAGCATTTTCATTTTGACGAATACAACTCATGTCTTCTTTTCTTTCTTTCATACTACTTGCAGATTGCTGTCCTTTCGGCACTATTCTCTGTCATTGTTGCAAGAATTTCTTCAAACAATCGTTGTCGCAAAAAAAAATCTCATATTATCGTCACAAAGAAAAGAACTATGGTGATGCCTCCTCTCAACATTACTTGCCGTACTCATCCTAATTGCCGTTGTCTATGTAGGCCCAAGACGAGTAAGTTTCTAATTCCCCATGCTCCCAAAGGATACAAAAGAGTCCTTGTCCCTACCCCAGGAGCAAAATGTGGGGCGCGGGAGTTCATCGTTGCCCATGAGGTACAGCAGCACCTTCCTACTCCTTTCAAGCCACTTCCTCTCAATGCAAAAAGCAAAAGTTCGCCCAACTCTAGATCCAATCCCAGAAGTGCCAATCGGCTACACAAGAGTCCTTGTTCCACTCCCTGGAACAAAATGTGGGGAGCGCGATTACATTGTTGTTCAGGAGAATGGTAAATTGTTACATGAGGATGATGACGTGTCGAGTACAAAGGATCCTCCTCCAGCTTCCATGAAGAAAATAAGTCGGAGAATCGGAATACGAGAGAGAAGCTCTCCAGGTGACTTCATTGAGTACTCTTCTTTCCGTTTTGTTTGTCTGTACATTGCTATCGCCGCTGCCCCCGTTGTTAACCTCCACGTCCCTTTCCTTATCCACTTTGAATGAAAATGACTTTGTTCGCATTTGAAATAAATCTTCATCACTGATTTCATCACGAGAAGCATACAAATGAAGAATCTTGGCAGCTGATTCAGGGTAGGACGCGTGGTATTGCGTGACGCATCTTGGGAGACTTCTTCTTGCAGGAGGCACAGTCACCAAACAATCCACCATCAGGTGTATAACGGCTGCAGGCTGCAGAGAGCCTCTTTAAATGAAATAGCGAAGGAAGAATTTCTGGTGGAAATTAACAGTGCTCACGGTTTGTTTCTTTCTTGCGTATCTTCATTGTCAATCTTTATATCTCTATTTAGAGCTCTATCTACGATACTCAATTTTAAATATATATGTATTTTGTATTTTGGCATGCAACGAACGCCATGCATCATCAGACATCAATGATGAGGCCGTTGAGCGTTCCGTTGGAGTTGGAATCGTGCCAAATGTCACAAAAAGTGACATCTTTGTGCGCCTTATTCCTTTTCTCCTCACGAAACACGAAACAACCATCACAAAACAGAAGCCCAGAAGCACTTGGAATAAACAAAAATACACACACATAAAAAGAAGAAAAAGAATTCTTTTTATTTTCGAGGATAATTAAGAACAAAAACATTAAAGAATAAAAATGACTTCTATCAAAGAGACAGTTGCATCTGCACCCAATGAAGAAGATGTTCATATTCGGCTTCCTGAACCACACGAAGCCCCTTCCTTTCATATCGATGATTGGGATCCTGAAAATGAGCCAGTGGGAATCACTCGACTTCGCAGCGGGGAAACATTTTTGGATGGTATTCGGCGTATCTCACAGCGGATGGGGGGTGATCAAACCAAGGATCCCATTATTTCCAAGGGCTGCAGGACTGTTCTGCCGGGAATGAGAGTTGCTGAAGATCAAGTTGGAATTGTTTTCAAAAATGGTGACATTCACCTTCGCCCTCCAGGAGCTTATCGATCAATAGCACTCAACCCGTGGAAAAAATATCAAGCTGTCATTCCTATTGAGCGAGTTGCAGGTGTTGAATTTGATCCACTCAAAAAGGCGGCTCTTGTGAATCGAAAGATTGCTCAACTTCGTCTGGGACAGAGTTATCGGCAAATCGTACTTCAACCTCAACAGATTGGTGTGTTTGAAGACCAAGTCATGACTCTTCTGGCCACTCGAGGGACATATGTCTACGCTTCCGAAACTGAGCTTCGGGGTGTCATTGATTTGAATTGTATGTCTCCAGTGATTGTTGAAAGAGAAACGGAGGATACTGCTACTGTGAACGCTGTTGGTACTACTCGTGTTGACCAGCACGGCAGAACTGTTACTGCCCATCAAGGACATGGAACTACCATTTTAGCAACCAAGAGATTCCTTCCTTCTGGATATACAATGACAGTTGCCGGGATTACGGTTGCTCGACCTGAGAAGGGTTTTGTGGTGTTGCACAAAGACTCTAACAACCGCATAAGCATGACAGAAGGCATTTGTATAGCTAGTGGAAAAGAGGACTTTGTCCGCCGAACCAAGACTGAGGCTCGTTCCTTGACCATGGATGACTTGGAAGTGGAGTTTGGTGATTTGAATCATTACGCCAAGTCGACTCCCATGCTGGAACTAAAGAGCAAAGATAATATTGATGCACTTTGTAGAGCTCAAATCAAGTGGAAGCAATTTCGACCTGATATTTGGGTGGCCAATCGTGGTGCTTTTACGGATCCTTTTGATATGTTGGAAGAAAAATGTGCCAATATGATGAGGGATTGGTTGCTGTCGGTTTCGCACGTTGAAGCACTTCAGGAAAAGTCCCATGGATTTACCAAAGTGGAGTATCAGTGGACTAAGGAACTCAATGATACTGGGTTGGAATATGGTGTCCAAGTGCTGGGGATTGAAATTACCATCTTGCGGTTCCCTCATATTGATAAACAAGATGAGCAGGTAGCTTTGCAGTTGGCAGAAACTAATTTGCTTGTAGAAATGAGTCGACAGAATGCAAGGAAGGAACAAGAATCTAGCAAATTGAATCAAGCCACTCACATTCGTATGCAGGAAGATAGAAACCGGGAAGCCGAGGCTGAGGAGCGTCAACAAGAAGTGCAGAGAAGAAAAGATATGGCAGAAGCTGAGACGACGACCAAGAAGTTACAAATGGACACAAAAGTAACTGAAGCAAGGACCGAACTTGCTTTAGCACAGGAGAAAAGGGACAAAGAAGTCGCTATTGCCAAGGCTACTGCAGAGGCAGAGGCTGAACGCCTTCGAGCTGTGGGAAAACGAGATGCAGCTCAATTAGCAGCAGAGGGAGACATTGCAGCCACAAAAGAGAAGAACGATGCCCAGCTCCAGTTTTTGAGAGAACAGGCTGCTCTTTTGAGAGAGAATCCCGGATTGTTGGAATTATTGAAGATTCAGAATGACCTATTGAAAACGGAAGCGCTTGCGGCTGCTGCAAAGCTGAATCCAAACGTTGTTCTTTTGACGGGCCAAGAAGGCCTAGAAGCACGAAGAATGAACAAAGGCCATGCACCTCAAGTACCAGGAGCAGCAATATTGACCACAACGGATCGTCAATGAATCAATCATATGTGACACTTCACACTATGTAGTTTATACATAATTTATATAGGAAAGTATGCATTCATGTTCCAATATCATCATGATATTGTGTTATTTTTTCAGAAAATAGATTTGAATCGTGTCATAATGACAAAAAATGGCGACGATTCACCCACATGGCAAAAAATGACGACGACTCAGCCATCCATTCACATCCAAGGTTTGACTGCCTCCTTACTCCATCGATACAGTGCATCTTGCTGTTCCACATTGTATCCTTCTCGCGAAGTTGGTCGAAAATCAACAGAGGCAAATGCCTTTTGAAACAACAATAGTCCCATCCCCCCAACCCACGTTATGATTTCCCTATAATACCGTACAGGAAAGATTGTCACAAGCTTATCAATCACTGAAAGAAGTTTCTTACCCAAAATGCTACAGTTTGTCACGTAGTCGTTGGAATGTTGGTCCTTGTTGTTGTTGCTGCTGCTGAGACCAGTCGCACCAACATCTCCATGAAACATTGCAAAAAGAATCGAAGCTAAACCATATCCATCGGATCGAAAAGCAAAGATATCCAAAACACTTTTAAACTCAGCTCCGGCTATATGCGTTGCAACCCACGAAGGACAAACACTGACAACCTTGAGTTTGGAAATACTGGACGACGATGCTGAAGATAATGAATCTAGCTCACGAGCTAGTGATCTGGCATGATAAATTTGAGCCAACTTGGAGTTTCCATAAGATCTTATCCTATGCAGGGAGGAATCAATAGGTTGGCTCGCCAGTGGAGCTTCGTTCCCAGAACCCGGAACGAGATCATTCCCATCAACCATGAGATGCATAGAAGAAGCAATCTGAACAATTCGGGGACCATTTTGTACTTTGGATCGTTTCAGATTGGGCAACAGTTTTTCAGTAAGTAAAAAGTGAGAAAGGTAGTTGACAGCAAACACCTCATCGTATCCCTGTGGGGTTGGCTTTGGCTTCTTGTCAGTTCCGTGCGATGCATGCGTCATCCCTGCATTATTAATGAGAAAATCAATGGTTTTAAACCTTGATTTGATTTTATTTGCTGCATTCGAAACAGACTTCAAATCTTGAAGATTTGCTTGAATCAGTACGATGCGTTCCTCTTGTTGCTGTTGTTGCTGTTGCTGTGACAGTAGCTGATGTGAAAGAGCTGAAAGTTTGGATTCGGATCTTCCAATGGCAACAACGGTCGCTCCAAGACGAAAGAGATGCTTGGTAAGATCCAGACCCAAACCTGATGTCGCACCAGTAATGACGCAAGTAGATCCTTTCAACGGCTGAAGTTCGTCTTCATTGGCAGTATGGTTGGATGCAAGATAATTGTAATAGGATACATCAAGTTTGGGCTGTGGGTATTGCAAGATTACAGATAAGATCACTCCCACTAGCAGTAGCGCTTTCTGAATGGGTGAGTTGGCAATGTTTTTCATCATAATGATAATAAGACAATAATGCAGTGTGTGCCGGCTGGGACAAACTCGACTAACAACAAGTACCAGTAGAGCAACAAACTAATTGTATTGCTGTTTCACAAAATGATTGTTTGTTGGTTGTTGGTTGGTCGGACGGTTTATGGTCTGGGGTTTGGCGTTTGGCCATTGTCCATTATTTTTTATCACACACATACTCTGTATCTCACTACCAGGTACTATTATTTACGGACGATTACGACAACACGGTCACTACTACAGTGGTGCCTGCCCGGTACTACACCCAGCAGAGGTACATGTACGGCAGTACCCCACGGAGTGACGAGAAACAGCAAAGGAGGAGATTCTATTTTTTTTTATTTTCATTTATTTTTATAAATGTTCCATTCTCTCTATTCCCTTCTCGATTCCGTCCTCCAGTAAGCTATAGAGAAAGAGACATCTTATTTCAATTCAATGGTGGTAATCTCCTCGGAAGTGGTATACTTGACAGAAGAAATCACCTCCTCAAATCCTGCCCGATGCAACAGAACCTTGGCTGTCTTGTGCAAAAAATCATTGGGAGGAGGAGGAGGAGAATTTCCTTTGTTATTTTTCTTCCACAACTGCTGGAGAGACTTGCCCGACCAAAGATTGGCAGGAGCCGTCAACGTGACAACATATTGTGAACCATAAACACGTCCCTTCTTGCCATCCACACCATCCTTTTTCAATTCCACCTTTCCATCAAATGCAAATCCATTGACCAAGAACAAATTCACCAACTGCTGCAATGATTTCAGTACCTGTGTTGTCGTGGTACGATTGTTTGGATTATCATCATTACCACCATTCAGGAGGGGTGGTATCGCAGAAGGAGTATCACCAAAGGTTGCAATCAATTTGTCCAATATTTTCGATCCAACAATTTCATCGTACAGTTGTGGAAGCATGGAATTTTCAATCGAGGCATCTCTCTGGATAATTTTTGTCACAAATTCTTGTGTCGTCGTCGTCGTCGTCGTCGATGCAACATTGTTTCCCTCTCCTCCATTCTTCAATTCTACAGTTTGTTCGACTGGCTGTTTTTCTTCAAATATCTTCAAAGGATCGACACTCATATCCCTATAGATTGTCCTGTATTGTGCAAAGGATATGAAATCAAAGTAATAAGGATCTGTCAGGTCTCCCTGTTTGACAAGACCTGGACCAAGTGAATCTGTATAAGGAAGATATTCAGCCTGTCGAATCAAGAAAAAATCTCTCTGAAACTGATCCATGGGTACAAAATTCAATTCGTCCACTGCATTGTAAGAAGAACGCATGAGTAGTACTGCAAAATCTAAATTTAGCATGGGACGTAATAGTTTCACAGGAGGTATCCGAAGCTTTCGTTCAATCCTAAAGGATAGACTCTCCGCTTCTTTGGCTGTCATTGGGGTAGCAGCTACACTGGGCTTCGGTGGATAGATGACGAAATAAGGTGTGGCGATTCCAGATGCAATGGCGACCATGGCTGACAATGTGTCACGCCTAGTAGAGATTGATGTGTAGTATTGTTGTTGTTGTAGTTGCTCTTGATCCTGTTTTTGTTGTTGTTGTTGTAATTGCTCTTGATCCTGTTTTTGTTGCTGTCGTCGTTTTCCTCGTCTCATGATTTCTTCGTTCCCGTTACTACTTCCTGTTGTTGCTGCTACTACTAATCCTGCTTCTTCTCGTCTTCTTGCAGCAGTATGAACAGTATGAAACATGAATGCAGTTGCAGTGGGTATTGGGTGCAATTCCGTGATGACAACAAGTACTAGCAAGATTTGCAATAATAGCAAGGGTGGTACTTTTTTGATCAACAAGTTACAATGGTTGTTGTTGGTACAATTATCATCATGCCACCAGGAAGGTACTGCAGCAGGATGACGTTTCATGGGAGAAGGAGGAAAAGTACTACCGGTACTAATACTACTACTAACAGAATAATTGTTGGACATCCTGATGATACATTTCGTATAGACAAACTGACTCTCTTGTACGTTTGGTTGTTGTTGCAATTGTCTTTTTATTGTTTTCAAAATCTCTTCCTCAAACAGACAAACAAACGACGCATGTATAGGTATGTTTTTTATCGTTTTTTATAAAAAAAATATATATCATCGATAAGAAAGGATTTATTCACATCACAGCAGCAGCGCTTCTTTTTTTTCATTTTCTCTAGGTAGGACAGTACGGTACAGTACTCAGGTACCTAGTAGTACCAGCAGCTCTTCTACCAACCAACCAATATCACAGAAAAACAAACAAACCAGGAAAAAAGGACACTTGCTGCCTGAATATTCACTGTTGTCTTGATAGTACTACAGTAAATAAATGCAGACACAAGTCCCTCCCATGATAATGATACAATTACCTGGTTATGAATGTCAATTAAATCAAGATGGAGTCACTCATTCAATACAAAAGTTGGAGTCTGCTTTGAGGGATCTTCTGATGATGGCTGTTGTTCCTGTCGTACTAGTAAAAGATGATTACGTTACCCGTACCAATCATAATAGTGATAAGGAGGAGGAGGATCCTCATGCAGCACTGCTGATGATAGGTGAACACGTGCCACTGCAGTGTGCAAAATATAAAATCACCAATACTACTACTACTACTACTACTAGCAGTAGCACCTTTTTAATACCTTGCAAAACACATGAGGAAACAATCAATTACAGATCTAGTTGCACATTCCAAATATTGAAACATGATATATCTGAACATGAATGTCATCTACAGTATGCCATGAGATGTTGTAAACAAGCTGTGCCGTTACAAGCTGATTATTTCCCTGTGGCAACACCTAGAATTCAAACAGCTATGAACATTGTCATGAAACTTTTGAATCTTGTAAACAAATGTGCTGACAAGCATAAAACAAGTGGAGCGGTGTCATTTTGTGGATACAAGTATGAACGTTTGCGAAAATATTTATCGAGTGTTTCATTTGTGTCTTCGTGGGGTGATGATTTGGATTGTGTTGTAACGTTCAATTACTGTGAGCCAATTTATCATTCCACCGACGATGCTACTACTGATTGTAATGACCATGAGAATTGTAATGGTAGTTTCTTCAAGGGTGATGCAAGCAATAATAAAAGTAGGAGTCAAATATTGGCTCAAGCGACGGAGTTTTTTTTAGATTGTCGTGATTCTATTTCATGTCTAATTTTGAGATCTAAAAATCTCAAGGAGACGATTGGGAAAAAGAACGACAACGAGGCCGCCTACATGGAAGATGTGCTTTACATGAGGAATAAGAAATCATCACTGGATCAGGATGATGTCATTGAGGTTTGTTTGGAAGTGGATCGATGTGTTGGTAAAGAAAGCTTTCTACCCATTTATTATTCCAAACCTATCAATGCATTTTCACATCCCAATAGAAATACCATGCTACAAGCATTGAACTGGATCATGAAGAAATTAAAAGATATAGGCTCTCTTTGGAAAAAGGGTGTTGGTGCTAATGACGATGGTTGTGATATTACAAAGAAAAATTTGTACATGCTGGAAATGTACTGTGGATGCGGTGCTCATACCATGGCAGTTGCAAAATCGAATATATTTGATTCCATTGTGGCGATTGAATTGGATCAGAGGCTTGTGGATGCTTGTATTGTCAATTGCAAACGAAATGGATGTTGTCCCTCTCTCATGACTATCGAACAAGAAGGGTCCCAGGATGCAAGACATCACGGTGTGACACCTGTCCATGTATTTCAGGGAAATGCTTCGGAATGGGCCAAGAAAAGTACTAGTTTTTGGAAGCAAACACAAAAAGAAACAAGAGCAGCAAACCATTGCAATGATACTGTCTCCAACAAAACTTCAAAATCCTTTTGGTACAATCAATATTATCATGTATTACTTGTAGATCCACCAAGAATGGGATTAGGAGAGGATGTGATCCAGTTGGCAATTCATGGATCCTTTGAGCATATAATTTATGTTTCCTGTGGAAAAAGGGCGCTCATTCGAGATTTGATGTTGTTGAGAGAAGCATTTGATGTGGTGGATTTGGTCATTACAGATTTATTTCCAAGGACAGATTCTGTAGAAACAATTCTTCATTTACAAAGGAGATCAAGAAAGATGAACGCGACAATGTGAATAGGGATGAACGTGTCTCCCTCCTTTTCA
The DNA here is from genome assembly GCA_019693545.1 of Chaetoceros muelleri. Taxonomy (NCBI): domain Eukaryota; phylum Bacillariophyta; class Thalassiosirophyceae; order Chaetocerotales; family Chaetocerotaceae; genus Chaetoceros; species Chaetoceros muelleri. Next base: position 53,427 of record JAAMXU010001099.1, on the reverse strand, counting down.
GTCACAAACAAAGTCATGCAGTAGGTAGATGTTTATTCTCTTCCTTCTTGTCAAGATGCGGTAGATGAAACATTGGTATTTCTTTGCAAAATATATCTCCAGGAACCAAAGATGCCCAACCAATAAAGTTCCTTGTTCATGGCTGGCAACTGTACAGATGCAACTGTGCAAATACCACCCATGGACTACGTACAGTAGTGGAAGTAGAGTAGAAATGGAAGAACGACAATAATCCAACATGAAAATCAGTAATGGACAATGATGGAAAAAAAATGATGCATCCACATGCAAAGAAACAAGAAACCCAACTCATATACACTAGCTGGCACTTACATAAAAAGAAACCTCGTAACCAATAGCCGTCGCTGCTTCAGCTGTCACACTGGCAGTGACTCTTGCAACAGTTCTTGAGAGCCAGTCATTGGCTGGTTTATCCTCGTGACCTTCGGGCAAATGATGTCTGTATATTATTATAACAATATAAAAATAAATGAGTGTATGCAGAGTAGAGACTAGAGACCCGGAATCTTCTTCACTTACCCTCTCAGTACTCTCTTGAACTCCTTCTTTGCATCAAACGATTCATGAGTCGGACAGGTTTGAATACCATATAGTATCAAAAGTGGTAAAACTATAATATTGACCAATATTCGAAAGGTCACGAGTATTCTCAGTACAGTCATGGCACAAATCAGTAATAAAATCAATTTACCAACATCCGATGGATTGTTCATATCTAACAGCAGGTTGCCAAACAAGTTCTCCAAGAAGGAGAAACCCACCAAAGGATCTTCTACTGCACTACTATTGCCAGAACTCGAAGATTTGTCTTCTCCCTCCCTTTTCTTCCATGCCCTTCTGGCCATTTCTATATTTTTGTGGCATTGTTCCTTGACTTGTTCCCGATCCAATCCCATCGTAGACCGTGACTTTTTGGGAACGGTGACCCGGACATCACGTGGATCTCTTGCTACCGTACCATCCTTTTCGACCAGTACGACACCTCGGCAAAACCACGTACTTGCAGTTTCTCCAATCATTGAGGTAATCCCCACTACACAGTTGGATTCATTTTCATCGTGAACAATCGAAGTAAATCCAGTACTAGACAACGGTACATTTCTTCTTCGTAGCGTGATGAGTTCTTCGTCTTTTTCGTTTACGTACGTATCCGCAGACCATCCGTCATAGGGTTTGATGGATTTCAAATGTAAAATTGCTTCCTCTACTTTTTTGGAGTCTATAGGCATGATGTATGTGTATGGAAGTTAATCAAATAATCAATCAATCAAGATATTCGGTAGAGAGAGAGAGAGAGAATCAAGGAAGGAACGTATATGTTAGTTATGCTGCTTCCTCCTTGCTTTTTATGATGATCGTTTATTAATCTTCCCCCTTGCAGGACAAGACTTCATTATATTTTACGTACACGTAACACGTACAGTGTACATTACAGTCGTCCGTAGTGCCTACTGATGTCTTCTTTAAGCGTAGGAGAGAAACAAAAGAGAAGGAAAGGGAAGAGGAAAGAATAAGACATGGGATAGACGGATGGTAGGTCACTCACTAAACTAATATGCTCTCATAATAATAATTGACTAACTCTATCTATCTATTGATGGTCGATTGATTCATTCATTCATCTTCCCTATCTCCCTCCCTTCCTTCCTTCCTCCTTTCCTTCCTTATTTATTCATTGAAAATATGGAAACCAATCAAGACCGGTCATCCAACCAACCGACAAGGCGAAGCCTCAGTGAAAACCCTACAAGAAAGTCTATGGGATCATCTCGTGTAAAAGTACCGAGAGGATTTCTGGAACGACAGAGAATGATGGATGAATTCGAGAGTGATGATGGTCTTGGTAATTTTCAGCCTTCTGCCAAGATTATTCGTCATTCAAGCAAAAGGCCCGTTATAAAATCAAATGATCTGACTGCAGCGCGAGACCTCGATTCGATTGGAGAAATTCGTGAGAATCAAAATGTGACCGTTTCAAAGTCGAGTGATGATCATTTACAAACGAGCAAGCAGAGTCATCATCAGCGTGCTGCAGTGATGTCAGAATCGATTGTGGAACGTCCCTTTTCTCAGCCTAAAAAGGTTTCTAGATTTAAAATGATGAAACAAGCTCAACTTGACAATCATGAGCAAAAAGGTGGATTTCCATCGTTTGATATTCCAGTGGGAACCTTGACTCGAAGGGGGGGAAAGATTGAGTTCGATCATGTCAATGCCAAGGGATCTTTAACTACACATGCACAGGGGGTAGTGAAAAATAAGACGAAATTTTCTTTGGATGATGGTAATGGTCGTGATGGTGGTTCTTCTTCTTCTCCTTCCGAGGCTGACAAAATCATTGCAAACATGTCTCAAGATGAAATCATTCAGAGTGTACAAGAGATCAAGAGTATACTTTCCAGCGATACGATTCAGTTTTTGAAACAAAGAAAACATCATCAACAGACCAAAGTAATAAAAGATGAAGACGGGAAATATCGGAACAAAACAACAACAACAAAGGACAAAGGTCAATTGAATGACCTCCATACGCGGCAAATACAGGAGAAAAGTGCCAGTGTGAGTGAAGAATCAGTCTCACAACAACAGAATTCTTTGCAGCAGCAAGAGAGAAATCATTCTTATAAAGTTCTTTCCAATATTCAGACGGAACAAGAACTGGAAGAAGCATTTAGGAAAGCCATGGGTGATTTTGATGATGCTTGTAGTTCCATAGCAGAGGATAAGGAGGAGTCTGAATTGTTCAAGGCTACCAAGCTTTTGAGGTCAACTTCATCGAGGCAGCGTACTTTAGGAGCCAAGACAGTTTGTGAGATACTGGAGAATCGGATTCGTCAACTATCGGAGCATGCGGATCAGGAATGGTATGAAGATGCGTCAACCTACCCTGATGTACTTCCAGTCTCGTTGAGGTGTCTTCTTGATACTCCATCCCCTCAGAATAATGTGCAGCTCATTTCTTACATTGTCCGAGCAATTCATGTCCTTGTTATTTTGTTTTCTCATCCAGAACATCGAGTAGGTTTGAGCATCACCGGTACTCTGGAAGGTAATGATGCGAATAATGTGTTGCAGCAAGATTTCATGTACGATGCCGTTCCAATAAGTCCCGGATATCAGATATATTCCAGAGAAAAGGCTTGTAAGCTTGAAAATACTGCTGTATTTGGTGATGGATGCTATACAACGAATGCTTCTGCTGCTTCTGCCAAATCAGATGCAAAAGCATTTTATAATGATCCTGCATGGACTCTCCTATCCAAGATGCGTTTTATACCCTGCATATCGCATATTCTATCTGCTCTTTGTAGGCTGAGGCAAAAAGCAACCTATAACGATACCCCGACGATATCAAGTAATGCAATCATGTCTATATGTGGTATTCTTTCATCCTTGGGTATCAGGTCACCTGGTGCTGCTGTTGCGATATCTCAACACAAAGATTTGTTACCCTCCCTATTTACCTTAACTCTGGAACCGGACAATTCTGGAGATAACTCCTTCGTGGTGGACACTGCAGCTTCATTTCCGGCAATATATTTGTCATGCGTTCTATGTGCACAGTCGAGGACTGCAGCCGAATCTCTTCAATCAGTCATGGAATCTGTAGTGTACATAGTTGCCAACGATCCTCAGAATCAACAAGAATTTCAACTTGAGCAATGGTGTTTGATATTTTGGCGGAAACTGCTTCGGTATGGAATAGGAATATCTTACTTGCCAACTTTGCTCCCGATCTCCGTGAAACAATTGACATGCGGTGATAGAACTCCATTTAGTTTGGCGGCAGAATATTTCAGTGCCTTTGCTGTCATCTGTCAGTGCGTCAAAGTTGCTAGACACCAAAGTAGCTGTCAGTCTGACGCAAGCAATAGTATCCTCGAAGATTCAGTTCGAGAAATTCTAGCTATGAGTGGCATGTGGTTTTCTTCTCATGCACAAAATTGCATAAAGTTTTTTGTCGAATCTTTTCGTTCAGGTTCTAGATATCATTTAAAGCTCACCAGTGCCAAGCTTCGTTTTCTTTCCTCTTATATCGATGCATCATCACCAACAGATATAAACGGCAGCGCGCTAGTTTCACGAAATAATGTCGACTTTGTTTCAATCATTCATGAGGACGATTTCATGCTGGCTCTAGATAATATAGCGAAGAGCAAGTTTCTACAGAATGCTTTATTCGGCAGTTGTAGCCCCGATTCAAATGTAACAAATGCTGCAACTTCGATGCGTGACGAAGCTGCTTGTTGTGCATTTATTGAAGCATTTTTCTCTTCGGTATCAATGCTCAAGGCAAAGATCTACGATGCATCACACTCGGCTCAAGAGGTGGAAGCCGACTTGGGTGAGAACACTGGGATGGAGTCACTAGTAGCTAAAGCCTGTGCTCATTCAACAGAGTACATCAACAAAGCTGCTTTTAGTCCGCATATCGATTGTTTTCCAAAATCAAGAATATTATGGACCAATAAGGCCCATTTATCTCTCCTACATTTTCATACGATGGCTATTAAAATCTTACTTCTTTCAAGCAAAATCACTTTAAAACCTCCTCTCAAATCAATGCAATCGTTTTCCTTTTCTTTAATAGGTAAACTCCAACGGGGAGAAGAGGCAAAAGCAGTTCAGTTGCTTAATCAAGATATGTTTTTTTATGTGATTATAGAAGATGGCGAGATGAAAAAATCATTAATTGGATCATCTTTGCGAGAGCTAATCATAACAGAGCTTAGTGAAAATCCTTCAGCCCAGGCTCAACTTGACCATAGTAACAAGTTGGAAGGTCATCCTGGACTGACGCAAGAAAGAGTAGGACACTTCGGTTTGAAGTCTTTGCGCGTAGAAAATGATATAATGCTAGGGAATCCAGATCAGTTGGACGAGTCTCTCATCTTGCCGTTGGGAAACGAATGGGCATGGAAACTGATCTCAAGCCCGGTTGCAAGGAACCGCGAAGATAAGGATACACTCACAAAAATATCCATGGTCGTAAAATCAATCCTTCAGTTCCTTCTTTATGTCGAAGAGAGTGGCATGGATTTTTCAACCTCACTGCACACAGGTTCAAAGATGTATTATCTCCTTAACAGTTGTTTACATCCAGAGGCAGTCATAAGTGACAAAGAATACAATGAAATCTTTTCAAAACTTTTCTCTTTATATCAAACATCAGCTGCGGTGGATGGCGATGAGACTGCTAGGTCTTTCATCATTACTTGTTACGAGCACTCCAAATACTTCCAGGAGTACACACGTGATAGAGCCAATTATGACACTTTATCGGATTTATTTTTCACTGATACAGTCCAAGGTGGGGACATCGGTTTATCATCCAAAGATTTCAAGGCATTTGATGAATTTGTTGATGACTTATGTGCAGCATTCATGGATTTCGGTGCGCAATACAATTTTTTTGTGTATGCCATTAGATTCTTATTGTCACCTTTCATGCCAGTAAGAGTTAGGAATCGAACTCTTGAGAATTTGAAGGACATTCTGCATCTTTTGACTACGGAAGGCGAATCTAAAGATGAGGAAAAGAAAGATCTCAAAAAATGTCTCAAATATTTCTATCCTGGGGGGCTACCTTTCTTAGATCATTCTAAACGTGATCATTCATCAACGCTAGATATTCTGGCATCTGTATTGAAAACAGGATCGTTTGATCTAATGCAGAGACAAGAAGGGTTTTTCTTCCTTTATGCAGTAGGCTCGCTTGCTCGTAACCTTGCTTCAAATGCAGTGAAGTGCGAATGTGGACTGAAATCTATGAAGCGAAGACTAAGCACCTTGAAAAAAGACGTTTCGGCAAAAATTTTAGCAATTGCGATTGCAACCATCAAAGAGAAATGTGCAAGCGCTGATCATCTTGCGTCCATCGTCCTACGTAAATATGTGGAAGATACTCCTGTTTGCGATCTTGAATTTGATGAGGCTGTTCAAAACCTGCGTGATCTGCATTATGGACAAACTAGCGCTACATCAAAGTAAAGCTGCATTGGATTAAAATTATTAGACAGTCCGCTAATACACATTGCCATGTTCCAATGCCTGTATCATTTCATCTACAACATCTTCCCTATACCATATCGAATTTTAATGTTGCCTAGAAGCCAATAATAAAATAACTTATAGATTACTAATTAACATTAGTCCGATAGGTTCATCGTCGCCACAATGATGTTCAGCATAGCCACGAGGCAATCATGCAGGCATACCAACGGGAAAATCGACCAGATTGAACTCGCCATTGTAGTCAGCAATCTTATAATCATTCCTTAGAAAGGCTGAGATGTTTTGATAGATTTACAAGTTGAGATATTCTCAACCAAAGACTCTATCGAATGTTCGCCATCTTCTTAGATAAAGTTGGAAAATGCAGCCACATATCAATGTATCAGAATCAGCATGTACCTCGTTAGAAAAGATTATAGAGTTCAAATTTACCCGATGTTTGGTCTTCAATTCCAAGCCACGTACCATGCTTGATTTGCTGCATCACGACTATCGAGTTAGAGCTGTCCAACTGATTGACATGGAACCGACTCGTGGTGACCCTAAAGATAGACGACATCTTAATATGTTCCAACATAGTGGAGGTTAGAGATCAAACGAATGTAGTGGATGCGAGCGAAATGAAATGTTTGCCCCGTAACTGTCTTGATCTTGATGTATCTTGCTCAGATCAGGCATACAAAAGGCATTTCTTTGTTTTTGGAGGTTTGGTAAGCTAATTACGTGCAATAGAATAGCGCACTATAGCTTTCAATGTAAGAGTGTTCAATGATGGATAGATGATTGCATTGAACACAATTCTTCAACCTCCGACCAAGATGCACCAACATTAATTAAAAGTAATGCACTTACATAGGCGTCCAGTTAGGAGCTCCTTTACAATTGGTTCCAATTTCCCAGGTTGTTTTCAAGTATCTGTCTCAGGCCTTCTCGGTAGGAGGGGTATAAAAGTCCTCCATAGTCACTTAGAACTACCTGCATTTTTTCATTGGAAACAATCTTTCTGTCCGAAGTTCTCCTCTTTTTCCTTTCAGACGTATTGACACTTGTTGAAGTTATTTGTCTTCTTCCTGGTACAATTACACTTGATTCCGACAAGAGATATTTGGCATATTGCATCACCTCGTTTCTAGCTGCAGGAAAAGAATCTGCTAGATTGTAAATGCCTCCCTGCAAACTATTATTTTCCATCAAAGCAATGATGGCCCTACTAACATCCTCCAAATGAACTCTTGACGTAATGACTTCCTGTGAATTTACGATGTTATTCACCAATTCGTCCTCAATACCATTGCGTAAAACAGTATGTAAGGCTGACATCTTGTTTCCGTATAATCCAGCGCAACGAAAAATAAACACGCGTCTACTGGGAGAATCGTTTTGTAAGCTTTGCCATCTCTTCTCAACATCCAAATATGCATAAGCCTTTGTCATGGGCTTGCATAGTGTTAAGGAAGATTCATCCACTAGCGCCCCATCATGATTGCCATAAACCCCAGTAGTCGAAATGTAACCAATCCAAACATTTTGTGGCAAGTGGCATATAATAGATGCGTTATCTAACACAGGATCCGAATAAGTGGACATGTCCTCTGACATTGCAGGTGGGATGGTGATTAATATATGGGTAACATTGGACACACATCTCCAAGCCTCACTGAATGGAATGTATTCTACACTCGTTATTTCTTCCCCAAGAGGCCGTTCGTTGCGGAAGGTACAAAAGAATTTCTTGATGGAAGTTTCTCTAACTGCACAAATATTAGATGCCAAACCGCTGAGAACTTCATTTGCCACATTTCCGTTGCCAAATACCAAAAGGGAGCTATCTGACTTGGAAAATAAACAACTCGAACAACTAATAGCAACGTTGAAACCAGAAAATGGAGAATGCGGTTTCGTCGGACATACTAAGAGACTGGGGAGAGAGCGAGGGTGACAAAACGCCGCAAGAACAATAAGCACTGCAAGGTCTCCAATGCCCATATTCATGTTAGACAAATAACAGCAAGCAGCATATGAGACGTTAGTGGAAACTAACTAGAACGCAACGATTGAAAGATGTGAATTGTTATGATGTTGGTTGATGTGTTGTGCATACTGCATGAGAAAGGAGAGAAAGGTCGCAAAATGTCACATGTGTGCTTGATTCATTCTTTTTTTTTATTAAATAGTACATGTACCGGGTAGTAGGCTATTGGATGATACTACAGTACAGAGTATCGATAATCGGTCGATCGGTAGTAGCAGCTACCTGGGTACCGATCACCTAATAAAAATGACAAGGATGATTGGCTTATGTCAGAAGCGAAACAATGGCACAACAGGCAAATCCATGGATACATGAGAGAGATGCCAGCAATGACATTGGATAGATAGGGAATAATGCCAAAAGTAGAAGAACACTGAACAATAGTACACATGTTTCAACATAGCAATCAAACAGGGACAGAAAAACACCATCGCGGCATCATATCTTGGCGACGCTTCTGTGTTTGTCCCCCTTCTTGCGTCAAGTGACAATTCATGGAGAAGATGCAAGTATTGTATGTATTTTACTAGAATCAAATTTCAATATCGACTTTTTTTGTCAGCATACAACTGATTGAAGCCATCCACTTCTATCCATGCGTTCAACCTCTCTATCGTCGCCATCATTGACTATCTACCATCAAATGCTGCAACAAGATGATCAAATATCAGGTTCCTTGACTCTAGCTGCCGCTTGCTTAACTGGAGCAATACCCAGTTTGACAAGAATTTTTGAAAAGTCCTTGAATCCTATCTTACCAGTACCCTCTTTGTCATATTTGTCAAACATGGCATGAAGCTTGGGCATGTCCACATTCGAAAATTCACGTCGAAAGGAACGATCTGGTTCCTCTAGGACAGGAGGAGATTCCTTTTCACGATCATCTGCGAGGTATCGGCCAAGCCTCCATGCCACCTTATCAATAAAATCCTCCGTAGTGAATCCAGTAGGACCCGCCATATCACGTGTTCCCTGTCCATACCGAAACGTATTGTGCAATGCAAGACGTAATGTCTTTGTAAAATGCACGATTTCATCATGTGTATCCTTGTACTTTTCATCAGCTTCGTATTGCAACTTTGCTGAATGATTCATGGCACCAATCAATGCTTCCACAAGACCCAATGGATTCAGAGACGTATCCTTTCCAGCAAGATGATCTAGCCAAAGGTCAGTAACGGTACCATGGCTCGCTTCAAACTCCTTGATGATTCTTCCGTTATCATCCTTCCCAATAAGATTGGACGTAATGAACCCCGGAGAACGATGCACTTGTGCAATCTGGTCCGTTAGCATGTCTGTATCGGTTAAGGAAATAATGATGAGTTGGAAGTACAGAGATAAACAAGTAAATTTCAGCCATGGCACATCTAGAGTTCCATCTATCATCATTTTCAAAACCTACTAGATACATACCTCCATCATAATTGTGAGAGGCCATGGCAAATCCACCCTCTGTCCAACGGATAAGTTGCATGGTGGCAGCATCCGATATAAGATGCTGAAGTTCCCCACCACTTCGTTTCAATAACCCCATTTTCACAAATTCATCCTTGTACTCTGCATCAAACACCCTCTTCATGGTTGCCCAAAATCCCTCCTGCCACTTGAACACAGTTTTCTTGGTAACGATATAAGGAGTCACTTTGGCGTCTAAGCAACGCTTAAAAAAGTAATGGGCAAGATCTTCAATGTTATCATACGGATTGTGATACACAACAGCCACATTATGATTGTCGGATAACTCGCGCTTATCCACAATGATCGGATCAGAACCATCCGAGGGGATGAAATTCGTAATGAGAGTCCCCTTCCCAACCTCGGCCCATCCAGCACCGTATTCTCCCCCCACAGCGTGTCTCTCAAACAAAACCGGATTTTGATACCCAAGTTCGATACCCTCAATGTGAATCGTATCACGGGAAATAGTAATACCGTTCCATCCACGACGCATGGCACCATTGGGAGATCCAAAAGATTTCGAAAGTCCCATCTCTTTTACCTGTACGACAGTGGGAGTAATCGTTGGTTCTTTGAAAATAGCGCCAACTCTTTTGCCCGCTTGTACGGCGTCTTTCAGAACTTGATCATTGGTCTCATCCCGAGACTTGCAAGACAGATCGAAATGTTCCCAATTTGAAACATCGAAATAAGGCTTCACCCACTTTTCAATAATCAGGTTCATACAGTAATGAGTCATTTCTTCACCTGCAATATAAACCATGGGAGGAGCAGTCAACTTGGCGTCGGTTGAAATTCCCGCCGAAAAGGACTTTTGAAACGCAAAGGATTGGGCTGTCACGTAGTTTTTTTTTTTCAAAAAAACAAAATAGGCAAAGTAAGTTTGAGATTAGAGTGTCCAGTGTCCATGTAAACAGAATACATTCATGCAGTCATTGCACAACGCATCACGTCAAGGCATCTATCGTATCATATAACGCACAAATTACCAACCAGCCTAGCCACTACTAACAAACCAACAAATCAACCGACCAGCCAAACAAAACAACAAAGCATCCATTCATCTTTCTTACCACGAATACAAGAAGACTTGACTACACCACCGCCTTCCTTGAGAAGGAGAGAGGGAAGCAGCGTCGCCGAATGTGACAGGCCCGAAGCACGTCTTGCAGCAGCGCATCCTAATGCTCGAGTAGAGACGAGTCTGAACGCCATGGTATGTATAGCTATAGTTGGTTGGTGATATGAAAATAGGAGCAAGTACGGAGTAACTGGGGACAGTCAGCAACAAGACAAGATACAGTGCCGTACTAACGACTTTTAATATATCTCTCTCTAGAGACTCTCTGCTGTAGCTGCAGTACAATACAATAGTCTCCGATAGAGAGAGAGAGTAGAGTGTAATCTATACGTGTGGGATAGATAGAGAGAATCGAATATTGCACCCACTGAACCAACTCGAGACGAACCAAAGAGGGTGGTTGGTGAGAAATGTATGTATGTATGTACAATGAACCCTTTGAACCTGTTCCCGCTTCCCTGACTGGTCGGTCCTCTGGTGGTGCTGTTTGTTGCTGCTGCTTCCCTTGCAACCGAAGAAGAATTTCCAACCGTGACGCTCCTCGGCATTTACGAGAGTATTTTTCACGTCACGTAGCGTCATAGGATGGCCAGAAACCGTTTTTCAAGCGTTGAGTGAAGATAAGAAGAGTGTCTGTGGTCTGTCTGTGATCCCCGCAAAATCTGTCTTTTCCATCTGTCACTTTAACCTTTTTTTTTATTTGTTTTTTCTCCCTATCTCACTTTTTGAAAACAATGTCGAAAATGTAAAGTAATGCTTTGTTTTTGCTTCAAATGGACACGTGTTTGTTTTTTGCAAATCATATAACATATCATACAGTATGTACCATTATACAATCAACCATCCATAATGATTTATGTTTTAAAACTAACTAGCTAGATGATGATGGATTGAGATACTTCAAGGCATTTCTGAGAATTGTCATACCGTGTGAAGGAGAAGTTAAAATTGATTCGGGATGAAACTGGACTGCAGCAAAAGGTAAATTTTTGTGCCTAATGCCCATAACTATATTGTCCTCTGTCAACGCTGTGATTTCAAGACAATCGGGAATTTTGTCTTTGATGCCATGCAGTGAATGATACCGTGCCACCTCAAATGTTTCTGGAATTCCACTGAATATGCTTTTATCCTTCATACCTTCGCTAGTAAGAGTTACTGGGGATGGTTTGCCGTGCATGGGGTAAGAGAGAACACCTAGCTCTCCACCAAAGTGTTCCACCATTCCCTGTAGCCCCAAACATACACCAAAGCAAGGAATGTCGTATTTGATGAGGGTATTGATTGAAGTGGAAAGACCGAAATCGCTTGGATTACCAGGACCCGGTGATAAGACAACCTTGGATGGAAAATAGAACAAAGAACAAATTAGTCAGATATAAGGGTAGAAATGAAAACAAACAAAGCTTATGTATCTGTGTAGACTTACCATGTCCGGTTTGTTACCCTGTGTTGCCATCTTTTCAATGGCCGCCAAAGCAGATGGACCACTTCTGAGAGTTTGAACCTCGGCACCTGTCTGTCTCAGATAGTTTCCTAGGGTATGCACGAAGGAATCCTCATGGTCGATGAGTACAATTTTCTTTCCTGTGCCAACAGCTTCGTCTTTTGTGCGATCTTTCTTTGGTGCAAATGTGTTATATGTCGAATCTGTGCATTTCTGTACAATGGCATCCATCATGGCAGATGCCTTCAATTCTGTCTCCTTCTCCTCATCTTCTGGGTTGGAATCATACAGTAAGGTAGCACCAGCGCGCACTTCCGCTACTCCATTCTTCACGCGAACAGTGCGCAATGTTAGACCTGTGTTGAGTGTACCATCAAAACCAACCAACCCCACAGCACCACCATACCAGCAGCGGGGAGAGCGTTCCATATCTTCAACAAACTGAATTGCCCAAGTCTTGGGAGCTCCCGTCACTGTTACGGCCCACGTATGGCATAAAAATGCATCCAGGGCATCAAAGTTTTCCCTCAAGTACCCTTCCACATGGTCAACGGTATGAATTAGGCGGCTGTACATCTCAATCTGTCTCCGTCCAATCACCTTGACAGAACCCGGCTCGCAAATTCTAGACTTATCATTACGATCTACATCTGTGCACATTGTCAATTCACTCTCCTCCTTTTGATTCATGATTAAACTTCTAACTCTTTTTGCATCTTCAAGTGCATCTTCTCCCCTGGCAACAGTTCCAGAAATAGGACAAGTTTCAACACGGATCGCACCAGGTCTGTAATCGTTCATTTCAATTTTTTCACATCGAACAAACATTTCGGGACTAGCCCCAACCAAATACTCCGCTTCTCCCAAATTAATAAAAAATCCATAAGGAGAGGGATTGCGCGCTCTCAGCCTTCTAAATAAAGTGGAAGGAGGTGTATCTTTATCCAACTTCTCTCGAAATGTCTGGGACAAAACAGCTTCGAATAAGTTCCCAACTTTGAATTCTTCCTTGGCCCTATCTACAGAACGAGAAAATTCACTTTTGGGGGTGTCACGATCACTAAACTTTGCAACTGCTTCTGCATCATTCTCGTCAAAGGCTTTAAATGGGCTTTTGGAACAGTCACTTCTGGTGAGCCCTTCGGTACTCTTTCCGTCTACTGTAAAGTCATAAGAAATTTTCCATGCGTCTTTTTTGTCCTGATCTACAACCACTATTTCATCAGGAAGATATAGCAAAAGATCTCTTTGTTCCGGATCACGTTCTTGTTTCAGCTCTATCGGTTCAAACTGAAATGTTAGGTCGTATCCAAATGCACCATAGAGTCCCAACTGTCCGTCTCCTCCTTCATACCCAAATAGATTTACTAATTCTCGAACAACTGAGAATAATGACGGTTGACGAGAACGGTCTTCCTCACTAAAAGAGCCCACTTCTGACGGTGCAACTACTTTGACTGCCACTTGTTCATCATCTACCATTACTTCTTCTAGGATACCACCCGCCTTGAGACTTTCCATACTTTTCAAGATAGCCGGTAGAAGTATAGTCCCGCGTTGATTCAATGCCTTTATAGTGCAGAATTGACCTTTACCTGATATTTCCAAAGGAGGATTCACAAAGCCCAGCGACCAGCGAGCATATCTAAAGTAACATAACATATAATTTTCATATTGTCAACGAAAAGAGTGAGGGAGGGAACAAAAGTGCTGACAAGTGTACGGCACATGATGAATTGAATCTAACAGCATCATGGTGTTGTGCTATCATCATGTATCCCAATATGCATCATGGCAGCTATTGAATAAATACACGGACAAGACCTTTACACACGTACCTTCCTGGGAATTCATACGAAGAAGAAAGAACGACCCCCTTGGAATCATCCAATTGATCAACCAAGTCCTCAATAGCCCTCTCACTTGTCCCAACGGGAGACACATCACCATTTACATTTTTATTCACAAAGGTAAGAGAATCAACATGTGCACGAACCTGAACTCCTCCCCTGGTAAGAAAAATACCCCCTTGTGGTTTCTCTCCTGGTGCCCCCAAGGAAAGATTCTTATCAGCTGCTTCCTGTGCTACGGATACAACTCCTCTCCCTCCTGTCTTTTCTACCTTGACGGCATTAAAGTCTTTTGCCTGTTCCGTTGAAGTCCCAAGAGCCGATTTGTGTTTCAGAAACGTTGGAACTGTGGAAGTGTGTTGTATCTTTGTATTTGTGACAAAAGACGATGCCGTTTTTAGGCTCATCAAAATTGAACAAAGTAGAGCTAATTTCGAAAATTTTGCCATTGTTGTTGGATGTCAGTGGACGAAAAGTAAAAGTCCTCGATGGATACCCGCACTCCGGTGAATGAATGACGAGATTTGAGTGGGTTTCAATGGAACCAACAACCACAGTAGTATTTCAATAGTGAGCAAAGGTGGTTGTACTACTGACAAAAAAGACAGCCAATAGGAAAAACGACTTTTTTCCAATAATTATAAAGCTCAAGTCAGCTTGTTATCTATCTCTTGGCAATATATATAATTTATTGGTGAACGTATTGAATGTGTAATGACCAAGAGAGAGAGAGAGGAGAGAGAGAGAGTGTGTGTGTTGAAAGTTACTTCTCGGGGTCAGCTGGAAGATTTTTGTTCCGTCAGTTAGCCAATCAAGGGGCAAGTACAGTGGTACAATACACTCTACAGTTTTGTTGTATTACGCACTTGCTGTTTGTTTTGTGTAATGTGGCCGAAATGTTCAGTGTATGTACTGTACTTCACGGTGTATTCGTGTCATGTTGATGTGTGGTGGTGAAAAAGAGAGGAGGGTGAACACGGCATGATGCAGTACGTGTACTGCATGCTGCTGCTGTGGGGTACTGGTACCAGCATACAGTCCTTTCTTTCTACTCTACAGAGTACCGGTACCGGTACACATCCATCCATGATGATGAACACTGCTGTTCGTGCAACCGTTGTACAGTAAATGCACACGGCCCTCAGTACAACCTCCACAGGCGTTAGATGTCATTTGTCATTTTGTTCGTTTAATTTAGACAAAAAAGTCAGCCTCAACGGTAAGTGTACCACCATAAAAAATGTGAAGTGTTTGATTTGGAACGATTCCGGTTCCTTTC
>JAAMXU010001099.1:0-35829 GCA_019693545.1 Chaetoceros muelleri | reverse complement strand
CAACTGCTGTTTACATTCAATATGGAACTTTTCTTGTTATACTTCATTACATTTACAATTATCTTGGACTTGTGCTGGATCAATATTGTCCATCACGGCCACTTCTGACAAAGACAATGCCTTGGCCATTTCTATATCCTGACTTTCTTCAAGGGATATATTTCTATCATCCGTTCCACAGCTTTTCTTGGATTTGTCTTTTTCTTGTTGCTCCAAACTCAGTGCCATGGCAAGTTGCAAGTTGACGTCTTCCAAATTGATACTCTTTTGTCCCACTTGTTTCTGTTGTCCATGACTATTTTCATGTCCATGTCCATGTCCATGTCCATATCCTTGTTCCTGTTCGTTCCAATTACAACTACTACTAGTCAACCCATCAATTCCTTTGGAAAACATATCCGTTTTGGAACCTTGCCTATAAACCAATTTTCTAGGCAATGTCTTTGGACGGTCGACTCCTTGCTGTGTATTTTGTAACTGCTGTTGTTTCTTTTTACTTGTTTTTGTTGTTTTTGTTGTTGGTATTACAAAAGATGCAAATCGACCCCACAACTGATTCCCCTTGCGTTGATTCTTTGGTTGATGGCCTGCAAGGGTAGTCTGTTTTAGGACACTGTCATGTTGGACATTGGGATCCACCGTACCATTCAAAGTACCTGCACCTTGTATAGCAGTAGCAGCAGTAGTACTAATAGTAGCAGTATTCATCTCCAATGCACCAATAGCACAACCCTCTTCCTCTTGTCGTCTACTAGGCTTTGACCACTCCCCATGGCCATGACCATTTTCTTCTTGCTCCTCCTTCTCCTCGTCCTTTTCATCATCGTTTTTGTTGAGACCTCCCTCCCCTGACTGTGTTGTGTCCACTGCCGTTAAATCACGCATTTGCTCACGAGCCATTTGTTTCATCTCTTCTGTAGCCCAAAGTATATGAGTCGCCCCCGTTGGAGGTTCACCCCATACCTTTTCCCCCGTGGCCTTGGATTCAAAGAATGACCTTAGTTGCAATTCAAATGTGTTGCGCTTATCCCTCCGTGGCACCTCGATAATGGTCAAGTATTCTGTCCAAGTGTCATTATCTGATGTAATGTCAGTGGCGGAGATTCTTGTGGACTGCTGTGGTTTGTATTCCGTGTCTCTTTTCATTTGTTGCATACTGTTAGTATAGCCAATGGATGGATCTGATTTATGTTACCAAAATAATATAATAGAATGCAATACGAGCAGTAGTACGGTAATTTTATATTTGGATGGATCCAATGTATCGTGTTCCACGTTCCACGGCTACTCTAGCTAGAGCTACTCTAGAGAGAGAGTTTTAATACGTGCAGTATAGTATTGCATATTGCACAGTACGATACCGGATACTGGCGATTGTGCATTCTATCCGTATATCCGTCTATCCATCTTCAAGAACTTGAACGGAACAAACAAACGAAACCAACGCACCATGATGCTACTAGGCGGGATTCCTGTGTACATGTTGATGCACTGTATCCTTCTCTTGTTCATGCTGACCACCAAGCAGGGGGGTGCTTGTTGTTGGAGTGATGCATATCACCTGCTGCACTTTCCTGCTACTAATAGACACCATAGTAATTGTGGTGTCCAATCAGGAATAGGAAGAGGAGGAGGAGGAGGAGGAGGTGTCATGAAGAATATGAGACTTCCAACCAGTAGCAGCAGGATCATCTCATGCATGATGGCCAATAGTAGTAAGGAGCAGCAGCAGCAGGAGGAGGAGGGGGAGGAGCAGCAAAAGGAACGACGACGACAACGACGACAACCGAAAGTCTTGTCCTCCTTCTCCTCCTTTACAACTATACCTACAACCACAATCACAACCAGAAAGAATTTTCTTTTAACACTGCCTTGTTCCTCTTTCCTTTCATACTACTCTTTGGCAAACCTTCCAGCAGCAATTGGAGTAGAACCTTGTCTTGCCTTTGAAGGAGGAGTAGGTGGTCTGGGCAAAACGAAACCACAGACAGGAGTCATATTTTACAATCCAGAGCTTTTAGTATCCTCGCGTCAATCCTTTTCCAGTCCTGGCATTTACAGTGCTGAAATTGTAAGACCTGAATCTACTGACAACAGTGGCAACGACAGCAACAATACACCCATTTTAATTTCCTTTTATGCACCATGGCCCATGTTAAAGTCTGATGGCATTGAAAGTCGTGATTTGACAAGTACAGAATCAGCATTTGTACAAGTGGCAACAAAAACGCCTACAGGAACAAACATTGGTTCCACCACATCAGAAGAGGATGGATCATTCCTAGTACTAACGAAAGAATTCTTTGAAAAGAGTATTTTAAGTCTAGAGGGAAAGTATGGAATGTATGGTTTGCCAACGGGAATCAAGGTGCAGAAACTCAACCATGATTCCAAGTCCCAAACTGGTTTGTACATTTTATCCTTTACCACAATGACTCCAGCCATGAGGGAAAGTGATCGTAAAGTGTTTGTATCTACCAAGATTATTGGAAATGGTGTGTACATGCTGGTGACTGGAACGACTGCTGCCAGGTTCAAGGGACAAGAAGCTTTGTTGAGAAAGGTTGCAGAGAGTTTTGAATGCATTGAGGCACCCAAATCTAAGATTCGAGGTGGTGGTAGTGTTGGTAGTGGTGGTACAGTATACTAGCTAGTTACCAGTTATCGTACATTCATCAAGAATCAGATTCTCTCTAGGGAGCAGTTTTCTAATTAATTTACAATCGATACATTCACATGAGTGTCATTTTTGTGTATCTGTCTGTCTGGTTTAAAATTAATTCCATCTGGTTTCACTTTTCACAAAACAAAGCATGATGATGGGTGCGATGATCTAGCTAGTTAGAGGGTACAACATCATGACAACAGTCATCAACAGTCACAGGTTCCACTGGGTGATCGATCATGCTGTAGTACGCTTCCTACATACTTCTACGTATTGTACTGACTGTAGATAGGCAATACCAAGTACTACCTACGACGTACAAGTACATCAATGGTCGTACAGCATGTCTCGATCGAAATCAAAAGTCAGACGCTCCACACATTTCTCACATTCATTTCATATTGTGTGATTCATTTTGACCAGAGAGACACACACCTACTGTGCAACAAAAGAAAGAACATCTCTAACGAACTGATACCTTCACGAGTTAATTAGAAATCAAACAAACAAAGAAACAAATATGAACATCCCTAAGAACGTGTTGGATGCCATTCATAAACTGGATGCTGCAGACCAAGGTACGACATGACTTGTTGTTGGTTTCGTATTTTGCCATCGATCGCGGTGTTTGAAAATTCTAACGATCTTTTATTTTTTCGTGTCGACAGAAATTGTCAAATCCTACATTCTGCAACTTAATCCAGCCGCCGGTCAAACGGCGACTGATGAATCTGAAAAAGAAGGAGAACAGCAGCAACCGCAAAAGGAAGAAGAACCATCTTCCTCGCCCTCGGGTGATTTACCACAGTATGAGCAGGGAGAAGACTATGAGAAGGCTACTAGCCATAAAATGAAAGCTGCTGAACTTGTATCCGCTGGTGATTATAATGGCGCGCTTACCGAGTATAATAGTGCCATCGTTTCGGCTCCACCCTCGGCTTTGTTGTTGGCGAATAGAGCCAATGTCTTAATGCACCTGGAAAGGTACCAAGATGCAGTTCGTGATTGCAATCAAGCTTTGGAAACGAACCCGGACAGTGCCAAGGCTCTAAGAATCCGAGGAAAGGCCTTGAAGGAGCTAAAAGACTATGAAGGAAGTCGTAGAGATTTAGCAGCGAGTCAACAAATTGATTACGACGATGAAGCTGCTTTGGATTTGAAATTTGTAATGGACAAGGTGAATGAAATAGAAAAAGAGCATGTGAAGAAGAAATTGGAGGTGAGTTGAACTTTTGAATTTTGCATGCATTTCTTTCTTTCTTTGATTGATTGAAGTCGGTGTTCTCATAATTAATGTGATGGGTGTTGACGCTAATAGGAGGAAGAACGCTTGAAAAAGAAAGCAGAGGAGTTGAAAAGAGCAAGGGAACAAGCTAGGAAGGAAGCAGAAGAAGAAGAAGAAAAATCTAGGGAATCGTCTGCTGCAGGTGGTATGGGTGGTATGCCTGGAATGGGTGGTATGCCTGGAATGGGTGGCATGGGTGGTATGCCGGGAATGGGTGGTATGCCTGGAATGGCAGATATTCTTGGAGATCCAGAGATTGCCGCAGGGCTTCAAAATCCAAAAGTCATGGCTGCAATGACATCCATGATGACGAATCCTGACCCATCGAAAGTTACACAGTTGATGATGGATCCAGAAGTAGGACCTATAATGCAGAAATTAATGTCCAAGCTTGGGCCCATGATGGGACGAGGAGGAATGCCTGGTGGTATGGGAGGATTTGGTGGTCGTAATGGAGATTCAAGCTCCAAGGATGACGAAGGTGATGATCTTCCAGATCTTGATGATATTCCAAATCTATGAAATGTATTGCTCATTATATTACAGTACAAGTATTGCAGTGCAGATCATCTACATATATACAAGCACGCATGCATGCATGTCATAAGTTGTTTTTAGAAAGAAAGATTTTGTTTACTTGCGTTTTGCAGTTACAAAGTATTGGATTCGTTCCAATGCTAGAGCAAATTCTGCTTCGGATGCAGCTGTAAAGACACAACGAAAGAATCCTGGCAATTCATTCCTCATGCTTCTCCCAGGAGTAAAGAGCAATCCAAAGTCTTTCATAAGTTCCAGGTACAACGTCCTTTCCCTGGCATCCATACTCTCCTTGCTTTCTGAAAGACCACTGGATTCCCCCTCTAGTAACTCTGGAAGGAACTCTGATAGATCCATCCAAAGGAACAATCCCGAATCTGCCTTTAAGAATGGAATTTGACATTCTTCCAAAACTTTTTGAAGTCTCAGACTCCTTTCTCTCATTCGTTTATGATTTTCTGGTAAGAAGTAATCTGTAGACCAAATGCCACCACTTTCCTCATCGTGACCTGAAATAGGAGGAGAAGTCAACATTTCTTGCACAGTCACTTGTGTTTGAGAGGATATTTGACATAGATCATTTAACTTTTGCATTGGAACTCGGATTTCTTTATTCTCAGAATATGCCACTCCCACTCTCAATCCTGACAGTGCAAAATCTTTGGATAGAGCATATACAAAGTGAATAAAAGGACCAAGACCCAATCCTTTGGCATGACGACTTTCAGGATCATCTTGATTCGCTGCTGCTGCTAATGCCAAAGCACTTTGAAATGTATCTTTTCCAGTTTCTGGATGGACTGATTGATAGACAGACCCTGCATAAATTTCATCCGACACTAGATGCACCTTTTTTTCTCTGGCCCATTGTATACATTCCAAAATGACCCATGGTGGATAACAAATCCCCAATGGATTATTGGGGTGACTCAAGAGTAAAATCTTGGGCTGACTTTGATTCTCCAAAGCAGATTCATATGCAGCATCCAACGATGCTCGATTGGGATAATAACAATCCGCCTCACAAACTGCATGACTTCTGTCACTATTTGCTAAATCATCACTATTGCTGTGAAACTTTCTAGTATTCACAGGCACAATGTTCAAACCAGCCCTTGCCACCAAATCAAACTCAAAGGCTGCATAATAAGGAGTGGGCAGTAGTACAGCATCTCCAGGCTCTGTGAGACAAAAACATAAATTTTCAAGCACAGCATTGCACCCTGCCCCCATTACTATCCCATCCACATCCAAGGTCTTTCCACTATCTGTTGGTATTTTCAGAATACGTTGGAGATAACTCGCCATGGCTTCACGTAGTCCTTCACGACCATGTGTCGGTTGATAGTATATTTGATCCGATTCAAAGAACCCACCGACATTATCTGTTACATCTTGACATGTGGCACGGGCACTTGAAAACGTCTGAATGGCGGGTACTAACAAATCCTCAAGCATTTGATTTTCAGCCACACTCAATTGAAGTGCCCCGTCAGGTGCATCCACAGGATGGTATTTTTTCACAGCACGAGCATCCGCAAGGTACACTGGCAATAAAGATACGGCATTTCTACCTCGGGAAGAACTTAACGTATTTTCAACGGTACCAGTACTGGCCAGAGACGAAAGAGATGAAGAGGGAGTCGAAGCCGGGGCTTGAGACGATGAGCGTTTACTGTGTGAACGGCTGTTATGACAAGGATGACTATTACGTTTGACAGTAGAGAAAGCTTTGTTGAATGAACCCCATGAGATAATTTGATACGGCATGATCCCTTGCCTGCTGTTCGGCGTCAATTTACTAGCTCGTACTGCTGATTCTACTAGAGAGAGTGGCAAATTTCTACTTTGTGATCGAGATGACAGATATGCAAAAGCTGCTGATGCGGTGCCCCGACGCATTATAAGTCTTTCTTGTTGTTATTGTTGATGATTTACTTACTCGCAAATAGATAATTATGAAAGATAGATGAGCGAATGTTTAGCTGTGTATAGAGAGAAGTAAATACAATTTTAAATTGTATCTCTAATAGAGAGATAGAGGGGTAGAGTGTAGACGTTAAAAGTGACTGGGTGGTGGGGAAAAGGGGGGGATTGACAATTGGCAGTAAAAATGACGCATCTGAAGTGGATGGCACATGGCACAATCAGGTATTATCAGGGTACTAGTACCGGTACACACGAAATAAAATCATCAGACCCAAAAGATACTTCTTGCTTGCTTGTGTTTGTTGTAACGAACAAGCAAACATGCATCAAAACAAACTTATATACAGTAGCTACAGTATAGATAGATGGATGGATGTACAGTAGTAAGTAATGTCCAACATTCCTTACTCCTTACCTATACCAATATTACCGTTGCTTGTCTGTCTACCATCATGACATCCATCACCATGGCTGTTCCTCATCCAACAAGGTTCTTGAAAGTAGTAATATTCCTAATTATTAGCATTCTTATTTCATCGTGGTCCTGCTGTTCCTCCTTGTCATTTTCTTTCTTTAAAAACTACAAGAACTACATAACAAGGACAAAGTTTCTCATCTCGCAGAAAAGAGCATGTACTACAAGACTCTCTACAAAAAATGAGTTGTTCCGACAACCAAGAACCAAACAATTATCATCTCTACTATTAAATTCCTGCTCTTCCTTGAAACGAAGATTGACCGCCCATCACCTTTTGTGGACAAGCCATGATGATGAGTTTTCTTCTTGTCCAGAATATGACGATATAGAGGATGAGGCCGATTCTCAATTCGGGACCAAACAATACTGGGATGACATGTATGTTGGAATGGGTGACTTTGATTCAGAAGAATATTGCTGGTATTATGGTTTTGATGCCATACAACCCTACTTTGTTGATTTTATTCCCTTGCCTCCCAAGCAGAAATCAGCATCATCATCAGCATCATCTTGTTCTTGTCCCAAAATGCTAGTACCTGGTGTAGGAAATGATGGCACTCTGTTGGATTTGTATAAATTTGGTTATCACGACATTGTGGCATTTGATTATTCTGCTCCAGCCATTGATCGACAAAAGGAATTGCTTTCCTTTCACAAGAATGCAGAGAAAGATATCACTCTGGTGGTAAGGGATGCTCGAAAGTTAGATGAGGAATGGACCGAAATGTTTGATGTTATATTTGAAAAGGGAGCATTGGATGCCATCTTTCTGAGTGGAAGTGGATCTGTGCAATTGCAGTTGGCCGTGAAGGAATTGGAACGTGTCCTCAAACCGGAAGGATATATGATGAGCATTAGTGGTGTTGTACCGGAAGATGTAAGGAGGACATTGTTTCCAGAACAAGATTGGGAATGGATCCGTGATGGTGCAACTGATTTAAAGGCGGGTTGTTTTGTCTGGAAAAAGAAGATGAAAAAGACATGATTATTCATTTTTTTAATGAAAACATGGACACTCTTGACGTTGTCCAGAGAGACCGTTCAGAAACATCCAAAACCCTACTGTACTACTAAAACGTACTGATTATTACTCTGTTTTCTTCTCGTCCTCTTGACCGTCCACTTTCTTATTCCCAAGAAAGGAAAGAAAGACATTGTATCCAATTTGAATGGTATTGATGTAAAGAAGACGCTGAGATGGAGGAATAAAGGCAAAGTTCACAGTATGAGCTGGAATCCATACAGCCCAACTTCCCATAACAGCAGTCTTGAGATCTGCAGAGATCTTTTGCTTGTATTCTTCCAAGGATTTACCCTCTGTAAAGTTCAAGTAACCAAAAAACATGAGTCCAAAAATTGGATTCCAAAAGAACTGATCAATGGCTACTTTGGAGGCAACTGTCACAGGTTTGGTACCGGGCAATTTACTATCGAGAAAGCCGTAAAAGTAGTGTCCCGTAGTACCGTGAACTAAGAATCCAAAGGATCCGAGACGAATCGTGCGCATGAGATCATATTCTTTTCCTTCGTCGTTGATAAAGTTCTGAGCCAGGACATCGCCGGCTGTGAATCCAATGAGAGAAGTACAAGCCTTGGTCAAAAGTGGCTGTGCCTCGAGGAGTTTGTTGTAACGTGCCCAGATTCCCATGTTGGTCTGTGTTTGTTTCAATCTGATTTTGAGAGACGACAATCCAATATCCAATAGTGAGTACATACGTTGTATTATATACAATGGAATGGCATCATTTTACGTGGCAAGGCGATGCAATGCGAGATGCGATGCATCACTCTCCTCAAACAAATACAATAATACACAGTACAATTTCATACTTCAAACTTAAAATGCGATGAATTCTGTATGTAGCATGCATGCATCATCTTACCTCGTCTTGGCGTTTAGAACAAAAAAGAATATGTATTCAAGATAGATATAAACGATGATAGAGAGAGTAAATCCCTATTTATATTCATTCATTCATCTGCCATCTGCTGCTGCACTGTACGTGTCTGTCTGTTATGTTGCTACAGTTGCAGATGAAGACTTCTTCTACCTGCTTGGCGTCACCACTGAGAGTTGATGTTTTGTCTTTCTTTTTTCTGATAAAAGATCGCGTTTCTCCTTTTACACCCACACAGGACTCTACGTAAAACCTGGGTACATCATTATTTGGACAGTAGTGTTTGTACGGTGGTACCACCAAGTACTGTGTGTAGAGTACAACAACAGACAGGTTCGCCCCACAAGTTCAAGGAAGATCTATCCTTTTACTTTTCGGGTCCTTGCACCACCCCCATCTCGCTCGAGGGGAATGCTATGGGGGTGGTAAAGATAGATGATAGAGTTCGTGTGACGTAATTCCCGCCGATCGCCCCCGGAGGCGAGACCAACAACCACCACATTTTGCCAGAACACAACGTACGAGCAACGTATAACTGTATCTCTACACAGTACGGTACCTGTTACAGTAGGACAATGCAGAGAGACAGAGAGGGAGACCTAAAGTGACTAAGTACAGGAAACAAAGAAAAACGAAAACACAAGACAAGGACAGATAATCTGTAGTTTTCAACCAACGTCCATATTTCTTCTCTTTGTATTTGCTCTACCGTTTCTACAACGCTGGCAGCTTTTGCAGGTCGTTTTCTTTGCTTGGAAAAGATTGATTAATCCATTGAGTGATAGTATTTCGTGATAAAGTGACAAGTGAACGAACCCCTTCTTCTAGAGAGAGAGAGAGAGAGAGAGAGAAAGAAAAAAGGATCGAGAAAGGAGCCTTTTGTACTGTCTTTTGTATTAATTGGACGAGATTCTACATGCACTGGCGTTGGTTGTAATAACGAAAGAGAGAAAAAGAGAACGAGAAACGGAGCGTTCTTACACACCGCTATTTATTTTTTATATAAAGTTTGGATCGATTGATTGATATACCATGACAAAAAATCACAAATACATGAATACAATATATTTCTTGCAATGTTTGATTGCATTCGTGTTCCCACACATAATCTATGCGTTTGCCCCCGGTGGTACACTTTGGACCAAACGTAATGTTAATTTTAAGTTTCTTGTGAAATCACCCATAAGCACTGACTTGCATCCTTCGAGAGTTGGTAGAGTTGAAAAACATATAGAGAGCACGGACTGGTTGTGGCCTCGTAGTACGGCACTCTTGATGAGCTCGGGTGGAAGTCCCCCTCCGTATCCTGTTCGAGTGGCTGTAATTGGTGGTGGAAACTTTGCTCTGGCACTTGCTACCGTGGTGGCTCGTCAAAATATACCCACAACGTTGCTCATACGGTCACAGGAAACGGCAGATGTTATCAATCGGGAGCATAGACATCCAATCTACATGTCGGATGTCAAACTTCCTAAAATGGTCAGAGCGACAGCCGATCCAGAGTCGGCACTGAGTGATGCTACATATATTATACATGCTGTGCCTGTGCAATACAGTAGACAGTTCTTGGACAAAGTCAAGAATTATGTGCCTGCAGGGGTTCCAGTTCTGAGTGCTTCCAAGGGGATTGAAACGACTAGTTTGGGATTTATGGCGGATATACTGAAAGAATGTCTTGGAGAAGATAGATCTTATGCTTTCCTTTCGGGGCCGAGTTTTGCCAGAGAAATTTGTGAAGGAGTCGCCACTGCGGTTGTGATTGCATCCGAGGATCTATTGCTTGCGGATGATTTGGCAGATATTTTATCTAGCGAAAATTTTCGAGTGTTTACTACCAAAGATGTGATTGGGGTAGAAGTTGGGGGTGCTGTCAAAAATGTGATTGCGCTTGCAGCAGGAATGTGTGAAGGATTGGGTCTTGGAACGAATGCCATGAGCGGTTTGGTAACGAGAGGGTGTGCAGAAATGAGGAGATTGGGATTGGCACTGGGAGCACGACCGAGCACCCTGAGTGGTCTGTCTGGAGTTGGTGATACTTTTGGGACCTGCTTTGGTCCCTTGTCTCGTAACCGCAAGTTTGGATATAGGCTTGGAAAAGGAGAAACGATGGAAGAGATTCTGGCGTCGACGACGGAAGTTGCGGAGGGAGTCGAAACTTCCAAGGCTTTAGTGAAAATGATCAAAGCGAGGTGCAAGGGATATAGACTGGATCTCAAGTTTCCCATTTTGTTCGGTGTTGCAGATATTCTAGAGGGAAAGCAAACTCCTGAGGATGGGTTGAAGGGATTGATGAATATGCCCATGCGAATGGAATCTTTTGACGAAAGAACATGGTACACATATGGCAATTGAATCAAACTAGTTACTTATTGAAATACAGTAAATACTGTATACATGCATGTCATGAGGTTTTGTCCGTTTTAATTAATCTAAAATTAATATCACCGTACTAGTTTGTAAGAAGTATCACCTGAGTTGCCATCTTCCTGCAGTGACCGTTGCAACTTGTTTTAGAATTTTCTTGAACAGCGTGGCATCTGCGTCATGGATATCGCTGAACTCTTCCAGGATTTGGGATGTTGTTGGTCCATGGATACTTTTTTCCATGAACCTTTCAATGTACTTGCGGATTCGCTTCATGAGTTTTATCGCATACTCTTCCTTACCCAAGTTTTGCCTCTGAGTAGTTTGTCCGCCCGATGCGATTTCATTTCTTCTTTGTTTGACATGTGAAAGCAGATCCATACCTGTCATAGAACTCCCAAAACCACTACCGACGCCAGCCGACTTTGCTCCACCAAATTCATGATCGTAATCAGTCTGTCTGTATGAACCTTTCAAGTTAGAATTCCCCCTCGAAACCCCCCCGAATCGTTGAGGTTCTGTGTTAGATGATCCTGTCCATGTGGGTATAAATGGTTCTATATCTGCTGAACTTCGAGCGAGAACTTTTGCTGCTCGAGAAGCGACCTTTGATGCTTGTTGTTCCATCTCTCTGACACTTAGTGACTTGGTAGCATAAGGTTTGTCGACAATATCGTGATCAAAAATACCTGCAAGACCCTTACTTTTCAGAACTTCAGCAAGCGTCTCTTTATTGCCACCTACATCTTGGGTATTATTACTATTAGATTCCACATCAATCACTCCTCGACCTTTGGTTATTTCCCCTGTTTCAGTGATTCCGTCCCCACCTTTCGTTACACTGTGAACGTTAGACTTCAAAGTGAAAAGGTCTCGTAGATCTTTTTGCGAAAACAATCGACGCTGCCTTGGGTCCTGAAGGATCTGGTTTGATATGGCAGTCTTGAAAATCTGTCTCTGGTATATCTTTTCTTCTATAGTTCTATACAATTAAGAAAAATGTTAGATACGCCTGGTTATTATACACATCCAACTGTAGTTCGTTGCTTACCCTGCTGTAATTAAACGATAAATAGTTACGGCATTTTTCTGTCCGAACCGCCAAGCTCTCTCGCCTGAAAATGGTGAGTTGCAGTACAATATGATGATGAGAAAATATAAGATTCTACTTACGTGCTTGGATATCATTCTGGGGGTTCCAATCGGGGTCATACAGAACAATTCTATTTGCACCGGTAAGATTTAGGCCTACACCACCTGTTTTAGTGGTCAACAGCATCCCAAAATAGGAATTATCAGTATTGAATGAATCAACTATTTTCTGTCGAGAGGAAACGTTGGTATCACCATCCAACCTTCCAAACTTCCATCCTTGGCCTCGGACGAAGTGTTGAATTATATCGAGCATTTTTTTCCATTGGCTGAATATTAAAACTCGGTGCCCCTGCTTTTTCCAGAGTGGAAGGATCTTGGCCAGAACTTCGAGCTTTCCGGAACGCTCAATAAGTGTGATCTCATCATCATCACTTATAGAACCAATAGAACTATCATCTGATGTTAAATTATCATTTTCGTCGTTATGGGTAAATCCCTTTTGTTGAAAGAACTCGTACTCATCTTGACCTGGTCTACAAATTAGGTCAGGGTGGTTGCAAATCTTACGAAGAATTATAATAGGACGAAAACATTGTGCCGACCCACGAATTATGTTTTTAACTTCATCTGTCTTGAGGTATGCTTCATACATGTTTCTCTGCCTTGACGAAAGCTTACAAAAAAGAACTTGCTCTGTTTTACCAGGCATCCTACTGACTTCTTTGATATCTTTCTTCTGACGACGCAGAAGAAAAGGATTTATCAGATCCCTCAATACTAAAGCACATCGATAAGCCAGCTGCACTTGCATTGGCGATGCATTTGAGTATCCACCTCTTTTAATCGGATCAGCGAACTCAGATATAAACACTGGCAAGGTACCTAATCTTCCAGGGAAAACAAAGTCAAAAAGTGACCAAAGCTCTCGTAAATCATTTTGAATCGGCGTTCCACTAAGAAGTAGCCGGTGAGGAGTACGTAAACGTTTACATGCAATGGTAACCTCTGCATCGGGATTTCGGATCTTTTGGATCGTGGATAATTTTTGAGAGATCGTACGAAAATAACCTGGTTCCTGGTTCACACTTCAGAACTCACCTTCTGCCCTTCATCCAATACGACATAACTCCATTTGTGACCCACCCAAATATCAGATGATCGTCTGATATTTTCAAATGTTGTTATCACCACGTAACCAGTGCCGCAAAAGGAGTCGTCTCCGTTTTCTTCTAAATCCCTTTTGTCTATAGCTTCATTCACTCTATCTGCTCTGGCTTGTGTTAGCCACTTATCAAGCTTTATCAGGAGATTCTTAGTAACGACCCTCTTCGGATCGCCTGGTCTTTCAACCGATTTATGGATTAGAATTCTTCTCAAACCTGGCGCCCATATTTTAAGTTCATTAACCCAGTGCATTAGCATAGTGGCCGGAGCAATAATAAGGATAGATCGAAGTTTTCTACTCAGCGCCATTGCGCCCAGATAGGAACAAACTTGAACTGTCTTTCCGAGACCCATTTCATCTCCTGAATAGCAGTTGGACGTATAGAACAGAGTCAGAAAATAAGAAACAGAGACAGCCTGAAGGAACTATGACATAATAATTTTCTCACCTACAATGCCTCCTGCCTCTTGCATATGAAGTTCCCATAGCCATCCTAGAGCCGTCCTTTGATAACCAAACAAGCGATCATTCATCCATGCTGGAATTTTGAGCCCCCCAAATAGAGTGACGGCACCTGGCCTTTCGTCTGATGCATCCATCTCATGCATGTTCCGCATATTTGCTATACCACATTCAATCCATTCATCAACTCGATCTTCATAATCCTCCTCATTATAATCATCAATTGCATCACTAGCTTTGACCTTGGCACCGTTAGCCACAGTTATGCATTCGCTGTCACTAGATTCAATTTCGCCAATGTCATCGTCACTATCGATGTGCACTTTGGCCTTTTCCAATTTTTGGTCGTTACTATCAGTGCATATGACTTGTTCATGTTCTACCTCTCTATACGAAACGACTTTGTTCATGTTTCTTTGAGACCGTCGAGTGCGACCTACTGTGGATTTCAATTTCTGGCATTCATCCATGTGCTGCGAAAGAAACGTATCAACATTGGCACTATTATCCAATTCTGTTACAGATATATTTTTTTGACATATGCAACAATAAACTGTGGTGCTTGGCTTGAAATGGACATCGAGACGAGTATGCGATTGTTTATTCATCTCCTCTTCGCCACTTATTGGCTCTTTCGTGACACCAGCCTTTTCCCCCTTCCTTGACCGTCTTCTTTTCAATCGTTCCAAACGTCTGCGGTATAACTCTTCAGGATCTACCCATTTCTCACCCTCATCCTCCACAAGTTTCCGCTTCAGTCCCATAAAACTCATCCTTTGAGATGCTAGCTTGCGCTTAGCATTTTCTAGAGAATTATTCCTAGCATCCAACGCCTGTTTTCCAAATGATGCAGTCTTGGATCGAGAAAGCACATCGACATGATCATTACAATCAAACTCTGACGCATTAGATACGTCATTCATTTTCAAACCATTCTCATTCGTTTCAATTATTCTTGCAACTCCATTAGTTTTTTTTAAACACCTCTTGCGCTTTTCTTCATCACGAGCTTCTTTCGCAATATCGATCCCAACTTCCTCCTTTGTCAAATTCGTAAACGTTGCCAAATACGTTAAAAGTAACTGCCGTTTCATTCTGAGTATTTGTGCTTGTTTGGATTCCATTTCCCCATTGGAACTTTTACACGAGCGCTCCTCCAATGATTCTAACGACTTTGTCACTTTGGACAAAACGGAAAGGATGTGAGGAACATCCGAAGCGGGAGCCTTTTCTGGTCGAGAGCCATGAGCTGTACGAACATAAGACGGTGCGAGAGTTGCGAGATCCGGAAAACCAACCCCAGTAAGTTTAGGAGCGAGCGAGGACGTAGCTTCGCGCAAGACTTGCGATTCGTAGTCATTGAATTCTTGCAAAGACCCTCCCACGGATGCCAAGAGTGCAGCTTCTTCTTCTGCGGCATCTTGTGGGTCATGATTTATCAAGCGATCACACGAAGACATGAGAAATTGTCGTATGAATGAGTTCTTAACTTTGTGAATGAAGGGATATAAGTGATTATCGGTGGGATGGATCGATTATAGTAATGCATTGGTTCTTGGTTTACAATATGATGTATGTAGTTTCCAGTTTCCTCAACTTTGAGTACTACAGTACTGATTGTTGCCGTCATAGCTCATTTTAATAGCCAACTTATTTACGGTCTACGGTACATGGAACATCCGACAAGTACGTACTTGAGCAATTTTGTAATTCAATGAAGGAAGAAGACAAATTAGAATATGATGTGAATTAATTGTTCATTCTATATTTTCTACAACATTACTGGTAGCAACAATCAAGAGCATCGTGGGACTTTGGCTGCAAAAGGATGAAGTCAAATCGAGTTTTCTACATCCTCCATAATCGTAGTATTCTTTCTTTACTTGATAACCAAATTCTTTCTCTGACAGATTGCGGAAGATTTCACTCACGACAGCCTGTAGATCGTCATCATGTTTGATAAATCCCTTGACGATCCCAAGAAAGCAAGGATTCACAATGTAATCTTTACATTCATGATAGGCTATCAAATACCCAATCCTTTTTTCCAGCGGCACGAGACTTTCAAACGTTTGCAGTATCCCACAAGCTTTTGTTACAATATCTGATGCCTCATCCCCAGTGATTGTAGATATAACATTGTCGTAACCTCTCCTCTCCAAAATGTGAAAACTTGGAGTCGAATCCCCTTGCTCATTATTAGAGTTTACCATAATGTTATCATGGAATGCGTCGAGACGCATAGACATTGATAATTGAAGGTTGTCCCTCCTTCCCAAATTTTTCTTTTCGACCTTGGTCACAAAAGCCCCAACAAAAAATGCAGTGAGCACATTCAGAAAGATGTTAACGCCGATGAGATTGGCTCCAATGAAAAATGGATAGACTATATAAGGTGATGAAAATCGATCAGCAGTGAGATAGACACCTGCTATTGTCTGCCAATCGTTCACAACAAAAATGTTGAACATGGTCAACAACCCAGAAGGGTAATCATTGAAGTTGTTCAGATCGTACAAGGGAGTCACTTTATCCTTGTGTGTTCCTACAGAAATGGCCCCTCCCCATATGGCCATCCCAGTATATGTGAAAAAATGTAAAGATGTCAGTACCAATGCTAAAGGTCCAACTATAGCAGGTAGTACTTCCCCACTTCGTTTGACAAGAGAACGAAAGATACTTGACAGTCTCATGACTCGGATCATATCTTGCACGATAGAGGGGAACAGCGCATGCCATTCAGAGATTGGATTGAGAAACAACCTACACAGTGGAAGAAATCAGAGTAATGCAGGCCTTCTCTAGTAACTTACCTATAGCTCTGCCTAGGAGGAGCCATTGAAGACCTTTGGTGTCCTTCATAGTGTGCGAAAGGATACCAATCATCGAAACTATTCCAGCTATCATGGCCAATGCATCAAGAACGCCATGCCTTACAGTTGACAAAGAATTGAGAAAGGCACACGGACGCAACCTTGCCATTACTTCCAAAAGACCCACGAGTGTTATAATCGTACCCATTGGAAAAATAAGATTGGACAATAGTACGAATTCCAAAGGTGACGAGGAAAATAATAACACGTAAAACATATTCAAAATGGCCACACCAACGTTCACAGAAGAAAGAACCATGGAATGTCGAGATGCCGATCGAGCTGAACGGAGTGATGTACGGAGAACAATTGGCATTCTAGCACGGAAATCATTGTATTCTATCATCCCATTTCTATTTGGGTCGACAATTTGCACCAGAACATCAATTTTCTCAGAACTGTAATGAGGCCTTAGAGTTTGAATCACCTTTCTCACTTTGGCTGTTTCCACTGACAATTCATGACGATCATCGCCATCATCTTCCATCCCTATGTCGAAATTGACTGGTTTCAATGCCAAAAATGCTAATTTCATAGACTCTTGACGATCTACAGCAGCTCTTTCTCGTAATATTTTCATGGAATGTATATAAGTTTGAAAAACTACCGACAGCACTGACATGTTGTAGAAGACAAGGTAATATTTTCTGGATTCAGTAAAACCATTTCATATTATTTCATTTGCACATAGATTCATTTACTTACTCACCTACTGAATGCACAAAAAAGACACAAATGATTAAAAACAACACAAAAAATATCGCCGAGGACCGATCCTGATCATATACCGGTATCCATAACCCAGGTGTCGCCGCAGTAGTCTGTATTTCAAACAAGGATAGAAACGAAGTAGGCAAATCTCGATAGGATTCAAAACAAAAGTATAAATGACATGCCATGGCTGCAAAAGAAAGGAGCAAAAAGAGTTCTATAAAAATGACTCGAAACACAATTCGGCTCACGTAGTACAGTGCAGTCAGTGCTGTACATGCATTGGGAACAGCAACCAAACAAGCGGGTGTAAGTATAAAAAAATAATGTAAAATCACATTTACATGCCTCCACATTCCTCACGATGCAACACAACACGACAAAATACAACAAAATACAAAACAAAATTTCTTCTTGTCACTCACCATCACGGGCCTTGGAGGAAGCATAAAAAAATACAATAGGCTTGAAACATCCAGTCCATACAAATGTCTTTCGAGGTACCATCATTTTCATCCAAGTCTCCAGAGTCAAAACCAAAAGCATCCATAAAAGTGGCATTTTCCAATGTCTTGCTCCACGTTTCCGTCTTTTCGGAATGCTACATGGATCATCAAGTTGTTGGGATGCATCATTATGGAATGTACTACTATCATCATGATTGTTATCGTCGTCGTTGTTACCATCACCATCTTCTTCTTGTTCTTCTTCTTCAAGATGATACATTTCCATGTTTTGGTTCTCCATTTCTTCTAGAATTGAATATGCATTGTGTTGTTGTTGTTGTTGTCGTTGAACTCCTCCTGTATTGGGATTTCTACTACCGGTACTATTGCTACGTGCAGACGTCATGAACACATCCACCGACAAAACAAAAGCCGATACCAAAGTCAATACAAATTGCGCCCAGTCTCGATGATCACTTCTTGGACCACCATCCAAACACGATTCTAAAAAAAGACATCCCACTGCCGTATACAAGATACATTGCCACAACAAGGAATGTCGTATCCGATGAATCTTGACATGGATCGATTGGATCTGTGCAATATTCGTTGGTAAGCTACACGGTCTGCTATTTTCATAATCCGTAAGAAAGATTGCCGCTACATCCACACTTGGGAGAGAGTAAGAAACTGAAACATGATCAAAATTGTCGTATTCGTCATCGTCGTCATATTCATTGCAATTATTAGTATCATGAATAGAAGAATGCAAAGGAACAGTGCAATTGCCCTCTGGCAGTAACAGTGGGGTAGTCAACCTATCATTAGCAGGAACAGTAGCAGACAAAGAGGCAATGCATTCTTGGTCCTTTTCAAAGGGATCGTGCAGCAGACTTTGTTTTTGTCGTATTTCTGCTGCTTCATTGTCAGTAGCATTTGTTGATGTTGGTGATGGATGATGCGGAAGCATTCGTATTCAGTCATTCATTCGTTTTATTTTAAATTCTCTCTGATAATTCTCTCCTGGTTTTAGGGGTAACAAACAAACAAACATACAGGGTGTACAGTACAAGTATAGCAGGTGTCGTAGTAGCTCTACTGGTCGAGGGGACAAACTACTCATGTACGTACCGCTACGTACATGCAGTGTTGTGCCATCCTGAGCGTATTGTACCGTTGGGGTTTTCGGCTCCGGGGGGCACCGCGGCCGGGGCGTCATAGTACTGCCCGGTGTATCCATTGGTCCATCGACTTGTAAGAATTATTACACATACACATGTGCAGTGGGAATTATTATTTCCTTGTTGTCTCAATCAATCACTCCATTCTTTCTTCCTTTTCACTGTCTGTCATACACAGACACACGCATACACAGACATTTACATAATCTCTCTCTTTGCCTCTTTCTCTCTCTCTCTCTCTCATTCGATTCATGAACTCTGTTATTAAAGCTTTTGGTGGAATCTGTGTGGCATTGGCTCTCTGTAATTTTTACTGGGCTTTGCAGGGAATGCCAGTGGTTTCGTACGGCCACGATGGTACGTACGACGACGCTACTACGATCCTTGCCGTTACAAAATCCAATGATGATAACAACAACAACGGTACAAGTACGACGGGCACTACTAATGGTACGAATGGCACTACAACCACAACGACAACAACAACAACAACAACTACTACTACTACTACTTCTAATGGAACAGACATTCTTTATCAAAAAATGCTACAAAATGCACTCCAACCCTTTTCCAATGTCAGTACTACATTTCATTCCAAAACATTTTATGCTGGACTTTGCAACCAATACATGAGATTTATGGGGTTGATTTTGTTGGCATCCATGGAAGGATACGGTCAAATTATTGAAGAAAGCATAAGTTGGAAGGATACCTATGGGCGCAATGATTTAGTTCCACACTTGATGCTTTGGGATGTCGTGCATTGGAATACATATTATCCCACACTTCCTAGATTGGTGAGCTATCGTGAAGATATTCACAGAGATTTGACTTTGTCACTTGATACTATCAATTTGAATCCAGGGACATTTGTCAAGAGAAATGTGCAATATCGTCCGGAAGTAGTGGGTCATTTATGGGATGCCAATGCCACTATCGTACCTCCTCCATTTGTGAGGAAACCCATGGAGGGAAAGAATAAATACAAAATTTTAGTCAAACAGATTGATGTCAATCAGGCAGAAAAGTCAAATCCTGTTCATTTGGCCATGTACAAAGCTATGCTTGAGGGAGCCTTGAGACCTCATCCATTTTTACAAGGTATTATTGATCAAACGAGAATGGAACTGGGGGCTAGTGTAAATAATGATCATGGTGATGAAAAGGGGGGTTACATGGTTCTGCACGCCAGGGTGGAACCAGATATGGCGAGAGAAAATGAAAGAATTTGTCAACAATATAGAGTGATGAACATGACTGAAATATTGAATATGATTTATGAGAAATATCCAGAGCCTCCGGTAAAGACTGTTTTGATTGTGCTTAGTAAAGCTCTCATGGAACAAGAAGAAGCTAAAAAGGATGTTGTAATGAAGAACAACAAACAGGAGCCAGATTATTTTCACGTTATGAATCATCATAACTTGAACACTTTGAATGATATCCTCCAAAATGGCATGTGGGGTGGCAAGGTGAAGGTTGTAGAAGCTGGATCTCAAATGGTTCATGATGCTGGAAATGACTTTTACAGGTACTATTCGAATATTGCTGGATCGATTGTGAACTTTTTTCTTGCCATTCAATCCAATATTCTTGTAGGAACAGAAATATCGACTTTTTCGACACTGGCCATGAATAGTAGGATATACCGTGGACAAAGAGAAAATTACTTTTACAGACCACAGGGACTGTATTGGATGTCTCCTTTGAACAATGTCACCAAACCTCATCGTTTTGTGTGCTAGTAACTACAGACAGTGTATAAACAGTGCTGCAGTAGCTCCATCTCTAGCTTCTACACTACAGTATGGTACGGTGCTGTACAAGTAGTTGGGTACTAGATTGTTGCTTGTCTCTGACGAGATAGTATGTTGTAACCTGTATACAACAACACTATAGGCGGAAAAGCGAGCAAGGCTGTGTGGGAGAGAAAGTGATGGAAATGTATATGGTTGTTTACGACCCTATGATCCAGTGCAGTGTCTTTGTTGGATTTGTTTTATCTATCAAAGTCATTGGTGAATATATATATATATATATATCCAACAGTGCGCTGCTCTAGGCGCTAGCTCTAGATGCAAGCAGACTACTGGCTCTCTTAGCTGTCCTTTGGCTAGCTATTTACAGTCCTGTGCTCTTCCAGAAACGAATAAAGTTACTTTTGCAGATTGCAACATGTGCACGGGATATATTTCCGTCGATGAATTCCACCCTCACTCATCACTATCAAACTTGATCACCTTGTATATGCAAAGTCATCATCATAAAGATACGCATTGCTATATACTTCCATTGACAACCTCCGCTCAAGAATCGTTTTCATTGCACTTGTACAGATTCGATCGTTTAAGCCTTCAAGTGGGAACAAATAATAATACAATATATAACATACATTCCTTCATATTACTTTCTTCATTCAGTCCTCACTAGCTGTTGTCCTCCCATCCTCTTTGCGCACTTGACATTGTCCTGATAAATGCTTGTAAATATCCAATGGACCCAAATCTGGAACGACATCAATATCTTGCACTGGCTGCCAATATTCAATCATCTTTCGAATGAAATGAAGCGAGATTGCAATGATACAAACAACATAGCCAGAGAAGGGACCAACCGTTCGGTACCTCGCCAGTCTCTGCAACAATGTCAATCGTTTCATTTTTAATACTTTTTCATAAACTTTCACAGTTCTACTCGCAACGCGATCCCAACTGTACAGTTTACGTATCCTCTCATGTGCTTCCATGGGATCATGACTTGACGAATTTGTAATGATCCCGTCAACAATTTTAACTTTATCACGAATAGCAACACCTAAAACGGTGGAAAGCTCTCCCACAGATGGATTTCCCATGAGAATCAAATCATCCGGTAAAACTTCCGGAACTCCACCGACATTGGTACTCACAACAAAGAGCCCACAGGAAGCAGCTTCCAAAATCGCAATGCAAAACGATTCCGTCAAGGAACAGTTTAGAAAGATATGCCCTCTCACCAAGACTTGTCGTACCTCTGAGTGTGGAACGGAACCCAAAAATTCCACTCTATCTTGAAGCCTTTCCCTCTCGACCATTTCTTCCAAGTCTAATTTCTTTGTCCCATCTCCCCCAATGACAAAGTCTACATTTTGAAATTCCGAACAGATTCTTGGAATGATGCCCACAAGTAGATCAACTCCCTTTCTATAAACTAATCGACTAATGACCACAATTTTGATTCTTCTAGTACATCGCTTGGAAATATCCGGAACGAACTTATCTGCATCAATGGCATTGGGTATCGCATGAACCATGGTTGGATCCATACACGCTCTCAGTATGAGATTTTCCCTACATGTATGTGATACACATATAATGGCATTCACAGTGGACAAAGTCGCCTTCAAGACTCGATTCAACACCACCGAGGCCAAATCATCAAAGCCAAAAAGAGAATGATCTGTATAAACAGTCGCTAAACCCATCTCAGCTGCGTATGCAATTGACTCATTCGCCAAAGTACTAGTCGCCTGATGCGCATGGACAATATTTATACCTTCACGAAGCCAAATGTGTCTCATGATTGGAAAGGTTGCAGAAAAAGTTGGCATAGAATCCTGGTCGGTCATTGGTAGAATTGGGCAATAATAAACCTTTAAGGGACCCGGTAAAAGATAACGAACTCCTGTCCGTTTGCTTTTGGCACTTGGAGATTGGTAGGCATGTGTGATGACAATTACTTTATGGCCTTGCGCTATCAACCGTTGAGCAAGAGAAAATATATGCATCTCAACACCTCCGAGGCGTGGATAGAAAAAGTCCGATATTAACGCTATCTTCATCATTGTAAATATCTAATGGACGGAGGTTTGTCATCATGCTCAAGTACTGCTGTACTTGAGTGTTTGTGTCATTCATTATTTCCACACAAACCTACACTGTATTTTTTTTGGAAAGATCCCCATCTCTATTATCTGTGTATCTATCATAATATATATGGGTTGGGGTCGTTGTCGATCCGTCGTACTGTGGTATTGTTCTTGTACTTGTGTCTAGCACAGTTTACAGCTGGAACATTTCTGTTCCCTCTTTTCTCTTTTCCTGTTTTTCTTTGTGTCTCCCCCCCCCCGGGGGGAAGCGGGGGACGGGGGATGTCTCTCTACACGAACAGTACAGTAATCTATTGTACGGTACTGTACGTAGGGAGCTCTCCCATGATAGTTTTTGGTTTTTGACACCGTGACGTCGGTTCTACGTCAGCATCTAAGGAATGTTGATGCCATGCTGACGTAACTGTACTGTCATGTTCTATTCGCCGTAGGCCCTTCGATTGAATTCTTTCGATAATAGTTGATATAAATAAATCTTCTATTTATGCCTTAAGTAATGTTTCTTATTGAATATTATGAACCATAAATGGCGTTCTATACAATCGTTCCAAGAACTCACAATTTCATATTAAATAAAGTAGAGAGAATGATGCGTCTTGATGAGACAATTCCAAACCCTCTCCATGACAGTGCATTAATTCATCGCGGTGGTGTATCATTAGGAACGGAAGCATTGGGGTCACTATTTATCGCTGGTGAATCTGCTGTTGTACATCGTCGTCGTAACAGCAAGAGTACTACTACTACTAACACTAATACTGCTGCTTTTCCTCCTCCTGCGGCTGCAAGTGCCGTCACCGGTAGCAAAGACCAACCACAAGAATCAAGCAACGGTGCAAAAGAAGAACTCAGTAGCAGTAGTGTTGCTACAACAAGTACAGCTATTGCCACCACTGCTGCTGCTGCTAGTACTACTACCAAGGACATGAACAACCATACTAACGACAACGACAAGACATTAGGGAGTAGTAATAATCAATCTTCGTCTTGTTCGTCGTCCCTACTAACATCAACTGGCACAGGCATCAGTACCACCAGTCCTACCAAGAACAAGAACAACCACGACAATGTCATGATGGGTCATCATCATCATAGTACTAGTACTACTGGTGCAGTTTCTACTAGTGCTAGTAGTACAAACTCCTCCTCTGGTATGACGAGTCATACTAG
Organism: Chaetoceros muelleri; assembly: GCA_019693545.1. Lineage (NCBI taxonomy): Eukaryota > Bacillariophyta > Thalassiosirophyceae > Chaetocerotales > Chaetocerotaceae > Chaetoceros > Chaetoceros muelleri. Next base: position 11,702 of record JAAMXU010001099.1, on the reverse strand, counting down.
TACTAGCAATCATCATAATGTGACCAACAGTGCAACTGGTACTAGCAATTCCTCTAGTAGTATTTTCGTCGGGGGAGTTAGAAGGCCTTCCAAGAATTATGGTAGTGCGACTGCTGCTTCTACTTCTTCTCATGCTGCGGGTGCTGGTGGGACCCTTGCTAATTTATATCATGGTGTTGCTCCTCCTCTTCCTGCACCGGTGAATAATCCAATTAGTGGTAGTAGTCACCACAGTCATTCTGCTCCAACTCCTAATCAACACCAACACAATGTACTTCAAGCATTGCTTTGGGGGGATCATGCTGGAACAGCAGCAGGCACGGGTGCTACTGGTGGTAGTGGTGGTGCCGTACACAACAACAATGCTGGTGGTAGTAATGGAGGTGTCAGTGATACTTTTGGCAGTGGAGGATTGGTAGCATCGTCCTCCTCCTCCTCACAGCATCAAGTTGCTTTGGCACACCATCAGCAAGATCAACAAAGAAGAAGAAGTTCCTCTTCACTCCAACTTTTACAACATGCCAATGACTTACTGTTTCACTCTAACTTTAACATTTTTCAGTTGCCAGTTGAAGATTTTAGTACCTTGGACCTTCTCTTTGGTGATAGTAGCCATAGTCACCAGCAATCATCATTGGCCCAACAGAACCACCACCACCACCAGCAGCATCAACAGTCCAACCACCATGCTTCTTCATCCATGCATAACTTGTTTAATAGTACTGTTGCTTCCTCTTCAGGTCACCATGCATCCTCTCATCATACTAACCAACCCTTTCACCACCAGAACCATCACCCACACAATCACTATTATGCAAGTAGTGTTCAGCAGCAGCAACAACAACACAATGCAATGACTCTTGGAAGCAGGAGTAGCAGCTTCATTGGTAACACAGCAGATTCTTCCAATGTTACCCCAGAAGCCTCTTCAACAAATGCTCTTTCCTCTATCTCCCACTTATTTTCTTCTTCTAATGCTGCTTCTGGAACAGACTATATCCAGAATCAGCATGGGGGCAGCACTAGTAGGTATGTGTCCTCCTGCTCTTTTTCATCCTCATCTCCTCCTAGCATAACCAGCACCATTGATTCAGCAGATCATACTGATAAAAATTCCAATCAAAATTTTTCTACTGCTGCTGCTTCCACCCACCATGGGGGTTTTACTTCTGGTGATTTTATCAGTAGCTTGGGAATTAATACAGGTTCAGGTCATCAATACCATGAATATCAGAAACCAGGATCATTCAGTGATTGCACTACAAGCAGCATCCGATCCAGAACAGGGGGAGGAGAAGAGAAAAATAGTAGCAACAGTGCCAGTGGCCAGCAACAAATCAAGAAAAAGAGGAAGAAAAGACCCCGCGGCCATCCAAGCAGACCTCTCAGTGCCTACAATTTATTTTTCAAGGATGAGAGACAAAGAATACTTGACTCTCTGCCTTCTAACAGGTCCTCCTCAGATAAGGAGAGCCAGGGGGAAGCAAAGGACCCAAGGGATGAAATAACATGGCCTGGTAAACGACGTCGTCCACATGGGAAAATTGGCTTTGAAAATTTGGCCAAAGAGATTGGAGCAAGGTGGAAAAATATTGATGAGGAGACTAAGGAACACTACAAGAAACTGGCCCTGGAAGATCTTCAACGCTACTCTAGGGAGATGCAAGAGTATGAGAGTAGACTAGCAAGCATTGGGGGTTTGAAGCTTCATAAGACATCAATATCTAGTAGTGACGATGACAATGAATGAGAATCACGTCAGTCAGTCTTCTCAGTTTTTACTAAAAGATTTTTAATGTTGGACTTTTCTTTATTTACTGCCGTGTACTGTTATTTTTATTTTTCTCTCCATTTCTTCGTCTACTCTGTCTGCAGAGCAAGAATTCACGGTGTTTGCATTATGTTTAGTTCTACTACTGAATACAGTAACTGTCAGTACGCACTGTAGTACACTGTATGTTGAAGGTTATAGCACCCTCCTGCATTCAACAAAACTGCCATCACAAATTGCATACACACACTGCACATAGATAAATATTCATTTTCTTCATTGACACAGTCATGTCTTCCTTTGGTTCATGGTACGAAAATGTAAAAAATGACGGAAGGGAATCAGACATCGAAGGCGGCGGCGTGTCTCTTCCTCTCTTTAGTGATTTCACCCCTCCGAATCTCCCAGCAGACTTTGGCTGGAACAACTTCAAATCTTCACTTGAGGCCCAAATGCCCCAACAGATTTTGGGTATGAATTATCAGCAGAGGTTTAAGGTATTCTGCGCCTTGCTTATTCTGTCAGCTGTATTCTTTGGATTAGGGTTTGCTGTAGGTCTTCCCATGATAACGATCCGCCCTCAAAAATTTGCACTCAGTTTCACTTTTGGTTCCTTGACGTTTATGGGAAGCTTTGGGATACTCAGAGGTCCCCAAGCCCATTTCGCCGCGATGTTTGCAAGAGATAGAATTCCGTTTACATTGACGTACCTTGGATCCATGGTAGGCACTCTTTATTTTACGTTTACTGCGCACGGTGTCAAGGGTTATGTAACGGTGCTGATCGCGTCAGGTATTCAGTTGTTAGCGCTTCTTTGGTACCTGATCACATTTTTGCCGGGTGGTGCTCAGGGTATGAGAGTTTTAACGAGTGCAATACTTACCATGCTCCGACCAATTATCGTCGGATGCTCCAAATGCTGTAAAAGTGTAATGGTGAAGCTTGTGGGGGTATCTTGAATATTTATTTTAAATCTCTATTTAAATGTTTAAACGCCCACCATCTTGTGTGACTACTTTATATGATGTGAAACAGCAGGATATGGAGTGAGAATTCACCTGACAGTTGAAATCACTTAGAAAAATGTCATGGCCTTCCGCTTGAGTACCAACAACGCTGAAATACGAAAGAAAATAAATAACGCTATAAGAATCAGCCAATATCCATATATTGGAACCTCGTAGACATTCGATGCTTCAAGTAAATTTTGGCAAACGTTTGGAAAGAAATTTTCGTTTGCTGCACAGTCACGAAATTCAGCTTCCAACGCGATCCGGACCGCATAAGTCAGTTGTTGTGAATCAATTTTACGGTGGGCATCCGACCAGAACTATATAATTCAGGGTCCTCCTGGATGAGTGAAGATTAATCCGAAAACTAGAAAAAGATAACTATAAATCAGTTCTTAGTTTTAGAATAAAAATCAATTAATGAGCAATGCTTATTTCTCGCCCCTTTCACGACGTCCGCATAACTCCTTGTCTGCTTCTTGTTGTCAACGTCACGATTTTCTCTGACGTCTCCTTGTACCTCATCTTCTATTTTTGTCTCAATGGCCTGATTTCCGTCATCCCTTTCATCCGTTTTGAGATCCGGGGAAACACTGGGGTTCTCCTTTCCATGTTCCCCAACACGCTCTTGTTTTTCCGTCCAAAACTGTGAAGTCAATGTTGAAATGGGCTCTTGTCCCATGATGATTCTCTTCAAATAATGGAACAGCCTCCCTTGTAGCGGTTTCGTAAAAAAATCTGCGACCATTTGCTCCGTTGGGCAGTATGTTACACTGATCTTTTCTGACTCAAGTCTGTCTTTGATAAAAAAATACCGCATGTCGATATGTCTGGATTGTCTCCCACACGATTTCGCGCCGTTCATCTCAATCTTCATCGCGCTCTGATTGTCTTGGTATAGTATGTTCTCGTCGATTTCGTAGCCTTGTTGCTTGAGGAACATACGAGCCCAGATCATGTTGGGCAAGAAATCACTCACTCCGATGACTTCGGCTTCCGTAGAACTTTTCGAATTGAGTTTCTGCTTCTGGCACATGCTTAGGAGGATGCCGATGCCCCATGAGATTCCGCCTCCCGTGTGGCTCTTCATATCGGCGTGGACGGCGAACGCCGCATCTACGAATGATTTCATCTTTTTTATGTCGATTGCTCCGAGTATCAATTTTTCATGTAGTGTGCCCCGTAGGTATTGTAGTACCCGAATTAGTTTCTTCCAATCGTCTTCGTCGGACTTTGACACTCGAGTGGTGAGAAAAGCTACAGCGTTTTGGATGTCCAAGCGGCACCGTTTGCATATGTATAGTAGTCTCGCCACCGTGCTGTGGAAAACCTCCCGGCGCTCTGTGTCTAGGTCTGGCACGTCGTCTCGTACTTCGAATAAGAAACGGTTAGCGGGGGTGGCAGCGTTTTTTACTATGTCTACCGGGAACTCGTCAATGGCCTTTTTTACGTAGTCTTTCATGTCAATGCTGACCGTCCCATAATCTCGTAGGGCGATCTTCATGCCTAGGAATTCGTGGTTCTTACCCCGTGACACCTTCATTTTCCCAAACTTCTCTTCTATGGCCTCTATGACCTGGGTGACCACGGCGGGGTCCTTGTGGCTTATCTTGTTGTCATCCACGTACCAGCAAATCGTGCACGTGCTGCCGTTGATTTCCTTATTTGCTACGCACTGGTCGTAAGGGTTGATCTTGAACCCCATGTCCTTCAGTGTTGAAGAGTACAACTCATACCGCAGCAGAGCCGATCGGACACACCCGTACAAAGCCTTCTTGAGTCGTACGTATAAGATCGCTCTGCCTCGCTTGTCATAGCGTAAGTGCTTCCTCCAAGTGGGGTTCAACTCGCACATCAATTCGGCTTCTCGCCCGACAACTTTCATCGCAGCGAATTCTTTCATCATAGCATTCAAATATGCTCCAACCACGTCGGAAATCGCTACATCTCTTCCTTCCATCGCGTCAGTCATCAACGTCATCATGAATGCATCCAGACTATTAGTTGGTGATGCCGTCTCCTCCTTCGTGTACTTTCCCCGTTCCTTTCGCCCGTCTGCACAGCCTCGGTACTTCAACTCAGGTGCTTCCGGAGTATGGTTCCTTTTCTCTTGGATGACACCAATCATCCCAAGGGCGTCTCTAATTTGTTGGGGCGTGAGCTTGTCCGGATCGAGTGCCTCCATCACATCCATGTCTTTGAATTGGGTGAATTCTTTGAGTAAAACCTTCTCTGCATCCTTCCCATGTTTCACTAAACCCGCTCGTGCCAACATCTGGGTTAGAATCACTCCTGTCAAGAAACGTTCTACCAGTGTGGTCTTGCCGCTCATGCGGTAATCGTCCAAGGCATACTCGAGGTACCACGCCCTTGACTCATCGTTCAGGGACTCAAAAGTGTTCTGGAGAAACTGGAAATTGATGTAGTCGTCTCCGAAGAACCTTGGGTTTGGGACACGCTCGCGACCTCCTCGTCTGGTGACTGGCTTATCGTTGTTGCCTTCCGGTAAGGATTCCTGTGATATCTGGTCTGACGTGTCTGTGCCGTCGTCATGGTCTTGATCGTTACTGACACTGTTGTCGTCGCTCTCGATTTCACCATCGCTAAAACTGCCGACACTTGCTTCTCCGCTCTCACTGTCATCATCACTACTTTCATCCGCATCGCTCACGGAGCTACTGCTGTCCTCGTCATACTCGTCCGGGTCCTCGTGGGATTCATCACTTGAGGAGGCATCTAGCCCATCCTCGTCCATGTCGTCAGTGATCTCATTCGCTTCATTCTCCTGCCTGTCGCCATCGTGATGATCTTCCACCGCGTCTTCATCGAGGGGTTCCGGGATGACATCATCGTCGTCCCTCACATCCACGGGTCGTCCATGTTCTTGTGCACCCTCAATTAGGTACATGTCTCCATCCACTGGGACGCCTGGCCTCCACTCAAACAACAATCTGCCATCCTGGATTTGCGGCTGTTTTTGTTTGGCACCAATTGCGTTCACCCGTTCAATTACCTCTTCGGTGGCAGGGAGTATTTGCGCGATTCTCCCAGATACCTTCTTTCCGGATTCCAATGACATGAGACGGTACTTCTGGTTGATTCCGGTCGGGTCGAGCACTATACACCCGATTGTCCTTGGCCGCGGTGTGTTTGTGATTTGTTCATCAACGGCAACCTGCGCGTAAGAACCAAACGGGATCTTGATGGAATGGTAGTCAAGATGCGGTAAATTCTCAATCAGGTTCCTGGGAGATAGAGTCTCGGATACCCCGCTCTCGCTTGGTACTGCATTCGTCATTAGGACTACTTTGCGAATCATCCCTCGCAACATCTCCTTTGGATACATCCTATATGGCATTCCGTGAACGGCGGCACGACATCCTTCCTTCAACGTTCGGATGGAACGTTCGACTTCGGGTACATGTCCCCCCGGGTTGGGTGTGATGAGCCGACTCGGTAGCATGTGGTTCCTCAGTTTTTCAAACTCTTCATTGGCATGCACAGTTGTCACGCGAAAGCCTCTGCTGTGGTACACTCTCCTGAGTGCGTCGAAATTCTTTTTCATGAGCTTCATTCCTCTGGATTCTGGGAAACATACCCATCTGTGTTGCAGCTTTCTACTGATCGCATGCATCACGGGGAGCTTGTTTACATAGAAGAAGTCCAAACATAACGTCACGTGTTTGTACTCTTCATACATTTGTCTTGGGATCCCTACTGGGACGAGGTCTTGGACTGGCGCTGGCTGGCGTCTGGTCGTTCTGCCCTTTATTGATGGGACCGCCGGACCATAGATTCTTTCTGCTCTCCTGACATCTGCTAAGGAAATCGGTAGGTTGGTAATGAAGTTGCCACCCACTATCTTCTCCAACTTGGATTGTGCCGGATGGAATAGGGCCTTGCTGATATCCATTGCCGCTCTTGCCATCTGTACGTCCCTTTGCCTGTACATTCTCTCATTCGTCGTGACCGTTTGGACTAATGATAAACCTGTATCCACCGAGCTGTCTGCCTTCTTCTTTGGTACGATAGTTACCATGTCATCTTTGGAATCGTAGACAAACAGTCTTTGTCTCTTGTGAAATTTGATGTATGCGTTGTTCTCAAGCCACAATGTAAAAGTGTGTTCTACCTTTGAGTCGAAAGTGACACGGTAAGTATCTACTATAAGTGCTAGTGACAAAATATTGGCTATAGAGTTAGGGTTGTACCACACGTCTAAGTCTCCGAACCTGCCAACCATGCTCGAGTCCATGACACCTCCGTTTGTATGCACTCTCAACGTCTTCCCTTCTGGGTGCCTTCTCACGTCCGACAACAATGCTTTATTATTGAATACATGTACAGTGGATTCGCTGTCCAAAAGTATCAATGCTTTGTCTAAGGCGGCTAGAGACGTTGTGAGTTGGATGTGATTCATGGACTCTCCATCGGAGGTTTGGTGTGACTGACGAAGGACGTGGGTACTCACCTGTTCACTCGTTTGGCCATTTCCTTGTTCCTCAGCCTGATCCGTGGGGCACTTGTTCGCATAGTGACCCATCTTCTTGCACTTGTGGCATGTGATATGCTCGACCGTCTTCCCATTCACTCCTGGGACTAGTTCTCCATCCTCAACCTGGGCAAAGGTAAAGCTATCTTCTCTTTTTCCTCTCCTGGCTCGGTTCGGTAGTTCGCTCTCCGCTACGTTCAGTGCATTGATGGCCTTGTCCACTGAATCAGGATATAGGTTTTTTTCAACTCCATAGTGTAGGGCCAGTGTTCTCTTGAATGCCGAGTACCTCTTGGAACATGCTCCCTCGACTATCTGCATCGCAATTGCTCTCTCGCGGAATTCTCGAATGGCTGCTTTCTTCCTCACTGCTTTCACTCGCTCGGACAATGGGTCGCCTGCCTCGTCCACTGCAGTGGCCAACCTGTCTTCAATCCTCTTGACCTCTACCAGATGTACGCCATAAGGTCCACAGTACTGTTCATAAACTTTGATCAGCGCCATGAGGTTCTTGACGTAATCGGCGTTGTCCACACGTTCTCCTTGCCTATATGTGAGGATCTGTTCTAGGGCACGCCACACTGATTGGATCTCAGGCTTGTTACTGTCAAAGTTTGTGACTAAAGCCCTCACTCTGTTGACCAACCACACCACATCTGATGCCTCGTTCTTCACCTCGAAACCGTCTGTCCCGGCCAATTTATTTTTCATGCCGTCCGACAATAGCTTCCAAATGGTGGAGTACAGTTTCACCTTTCCCGCTTCCAGGTTCTCCTCCCGCCCTACATGACGTTTTACCTTTTCTTTCCACTTGGTAACCAGGAGTTCATCTGCCCTCTCCTCTGCTGTCAGTAGTGCCGGTTCTTCTATCTCCACATCCTCGAATGTGTCTAGAATCTTCGAAATGGTTTGCCCTTCCGTCCATTCTGCTCGCACGGTATACTTTAACCTCTCGAAGATCACGTCCAGCATCCGTTTGTCCCCTCCCTCAAAACCTCCCTTCAGGATCGTGTAGCCATTGGGGTGGGGAAAAGTCTTCTTCCCACTCTGGTTCGTGTTCCTGTTGAATGGGCCGTTTACTGTTCGGTTCGTGGCTGCCGCTGTTCAGGCAGGAGTGCCGCCAGGTGGGGTGACTGCTGGAGTGGCCATGGCTCACGGCTTTAGTGTCGTTTCACTGTCTGGTTTCCCTTTTACTTGATAATTTTTTTTGTTAATTTTTTTTGTTAATTGATTTTTATGTTGTGAATCAATTTTACGGTGGGCATCCGACCAGAACTATATAATTCAGGGTCCTCCTGGATGAGTGAAGATTAATCCGAAAACTAGAAAAAGATAACTATAAATCAGTTCTTAGTTTTAGAATAAAAATCAATTAATGAGCAATGCTTATTTCTCGCCCCTTTCACGACATCCGCATAACTCCTTGTCTGCTTCTTGTTGTCAACGTCACGATTTTCTCTGACGTCTCCTCGTACCTCATCTTCTATTTTTGTCTCAATGGCCTGATTTCCGTCATCCCTTTCATCCGTTTTGAGATCCGGGGAAACACTGGGGTTCTCCTTTCCATGTTCCCCAACATCAGTGAACAAACATATTGAACCCATCGTAACCAGGCAGGGATGAATCCTGTAGGCACATAGAAACCAGCAAAAAGTAACTGAGGAACAAATAAAACAGGGAGAAACTCTTGTCCCATCTTTGGATCTCCCACGCTGCAGCCAAGCAATACAGCTACCGCAGTTGCTGCCATGGCCAGAACATAAACGATGGCAAAAAAATAGAAAAAATTCATGTGCAAGGAGAGGAAAAAGTAACCAATAATGGACTATGAATAATATTATGATGGAGCAAAATGGAAAAGATGTCAGTTTCAACGAACGAGTCATCATCATGTTTGAATGTTCAATAGGCGAATAGATGATTGACAGACACTTGCAACATGAGAACTTACTGCGAGCATAACTTGTACAAATGTAATGACTGCCTCAAGGACTAGACGAGAAACAAAATATGCACCAACGACGTAATGATCCGTGGAATACTCCCTGAGAAACACAGGTCTTTCCTCTGGAAATGCAAGTAGAGATGGTTGCGCGGTGCCAAACATAACCAGCATAAGTATCATGATCATTTCTCCAAAATGGGATTGCAAGTTCTAGGACAGAGATTAAGATCATAATGTTCGTTAACTAGCAAAACTATGAGCTCTGTGCAAAAAAACAAAAACAATACTTAATACTCACTGGGCTACTTGCTAATGATCGATCTCCAATCTTCCAAAATATGATCCCTAGGAGAAAGGACATCATCATGGTAAATAAGAAACGAGCTGCAAGAGCTTTTTTATTTCTCAAGATATTGCGCCCCTCTCGCTCTAAAAGCATGGACACTTGTGTGCCAAATGTCACTCTCCTGGTATCCTTACTATTATTGTCATCCTCGATTGAGCGACCAAGAACGTCTACATGATTATACGCTGCAGGTTCCAGAGCCTTTGTCGTCATTAGCTTTGAATCTTTAGGGAAAAATCCATCTTTCAGTAACTCCTCCATCGGAACTGTTTGTGCAACATCCTTTCACGAGTTAGGGAGTAGTGAGGTGAGTATAGATGAAATAATAATACGCAAGGTAGTTAACAGTTCCAGTCATATATCGCACAAGGAACGTTCTCACCATCATCCAGTCAGCAGGGTTATAATGATTTGGAACGGGTTTCCCTCTATCCTGAAAGAAAGAATAAAGTTCTTCGACCTCCCCAGTTGCCATAACTCGCCCATTATTCATCAGAAGAATTTGATCAAAAGAGTTAAAGACATCACTACTAGGTTGGTGAATAGTGAACAACACAGAACTTCCAGCGTTTGCTACCTTCTTTAAAACCTTGATAAGTTGCATCGCTGAATAACTATCAAGCCCAGAGGTTGGCTTATGGTCGATGAGGAAGATGAAAGAGTGAGACTAGTGAGGAATTAATACTAGAAAAACCCAAAATGACAATAGAATATCCTTACTTCATCTAGGAATATCAAAGCAGGCTTCACGACAAGCTCTACACCGACGCTTGTTCTTTTCCTCTCTCCTCCTGAAATTCCCTTCAAAAGGGCGCCACCGACTATAGTATCTGCACATTTCGTCAGACCTAGTTCTTGAAGCATACGTTCAGTAAGCTCATCAAGTTCACGGTTTGTAACTCTCCATGGCAAGCGCAATTTTGCAGAAAATCGTATAGATTCTCTCGGGGTTGAAGTTATCTGAAGAGAGTCGTCCTGTGCTACAAAGGCAATTTGTTGTCGAACTTCAAGCGCTGTTGGATTCACTTTAAAGTTATTCAGCCGAACATCTGATTTCACAGTCAAAGCACCTTTTGTTTTCATACGTCCCGACAGAATGTTCAACAAAGAAGTCTTTCCGCAACCGCTGTATATAAAACTTGATGTAAGAAAAACTATCCTGTCGTCTAGCATAACATGTAGCAGATTTGGATACATTCACTTCGAGTAGTATCTCGATGCATGCATAAACAGGGCCTCCGAAGGAGGCCCACAAAAGTTAGGATCAGCGGGTCTGGGCAGCCAGCCCAGCGGGGGATTGTAAGGGGAGGTCACCCCTTAAGAAGGCTGCCGCAGGCGAAAAATTTTTTAAAAAGAATGTTAGGAAGTGCATAAATTATATCATTGTTATGACTATGTAGATACTTATTTAGTTGTTAAAATGCATTGGTTTGAGATCATTTTCAAGGAATTCCATGCCATACATCAATTTTCGAGCTTCAGGTGATTCCTCAATGTAAGAATTCCCTACAGAGACTAAATCAATTATTTTGTTGAGTTCATCATCTGGGTACCATGCCAGGATTCCCAACTGCTGATGGAATCGACTGTCTTTCATCTGTGACCTGAGATAGGATTTAAGTCGTCTTGCAAGGGAAAATGTTCTTTCAGCAAATGCTGATGTACCAGCAATTGCAGCAGCAATTGCTAGCAGTTTCATCACAATTGGTGCTTCAAGTTTCCAATCTTGTAAGGGCTTGCCATCTTTATTTTTTTCCATTGATTCTCTTACCATCTCAATCACATCATCAATTGTTTCAGGTACTATTTCCTTTCTTAATTTATTCCACTCTTCCCTAACTACACACATTTCCTCAATGATGGCTTCCTTGGTTAATTCATCTCCAAATGGTGCATTGGGTTTGCCACTTCCATTCCCATAATCTTTTGACACTTGGTCTATGTTGAAGTCAAGGTTGGGAGAAGTTATCACCTTCACAATTATTACTTCCATCTCCTTCAATGTTAACAGAAGAGGTGACTCCAATCTAGCCCTAAGGTCATTTAAGAGATTGTGGAAAGCATCATGATAGCACTCCTTCCAATAAGCCTTTGCAGCCTCATAGGGATTCTCAGTAACATCCACAAGTGCCCGTGCT
>JAAMXU010001095.1:0-13212 GCA_019693545.1 Chaetoceros muelleri | reverse complement strand
AGATGTGGTTGATATTGAGGCAGCATTCTTAAATGCTGATCTTGATGAGGTGATTTATGTCAAATGGTCAGAGGGTGATGTACTTGACTTTGGCTATGTCACTGAGGAAATCACAAAGAAATACTGCATCAGGTCTAGGAAGGCAATGTATGGTATAGCTCAAGCTCCTAGAGCATTCTTTCTAACATTCTCAAAACTCTTGCGCAGTATTGGAATGACACAGAGTAAGCTAGACCCATGTTTGTGGTTCATGCATTCAGAAAGATGATAAACTGGTGCTTATGGTGGTTGTGTATGTGGATGACTGTGCAGTATGTGGAACTGATGAGATGGTGATCAATAGGTGGAAGGAGAAAGTGAAGACTCGCTTCAATATCAGTGATCTAGGTCCAATCAAGAAACACATAGGTGTTTGATATGAGGAAGGAGAGGATGAACAAGGAAGATACTATGAGCTGAGCGTGAACAACTACTGTGAGGATTTAATTAAAAGGACTGAGGAGTTGTGTGGCACCATCAGAAAAGCCAATACACCAGCCTATCCAGGCAAAGTCCTGAAGAAGAAGAGGGATAATGAACCCATTGTGGCAGTAGAGGAATATCGTTCACTAATTGGAACTGCATTGTATATGGTGAAGAAAGTGAGCCCAATATCAATCAATGCTGTCAGAAAATTGTCCCAGTATCTTGCAGAACCAAGTGCAGATCATTGGAGAGCATTGATGCGGCTGATAGGATTCTTTAAGCAGAAGCCCCCAGTTATGAAAATTAGAGCAACAAAGAGTCTTAGAAGTGTAGGGTACTACAGTGATTCAAACTATGCTACTAATGAAGATGATAGGAAATCAATTAGCGGGTACATAGTCACTCTAGGAGGGTCTGTTGTGTCATGTAGTGGACGCAAGCAGGATGGGACCACTCTAAGTACCTGTGAGGCTGAGTATGTACGTAAGACACATTGTGCTCAGGAAGTGAGGTATGTACAGCAGGTTGTAGGAGAGCTAGAAAAGAAGCAGAAGAAACTAAGAGCTTGGATATTTGGTGATAATAATGGAGCAATCTTTCTGGCAAACAATAATCATGTTGGACAGAGAACAAAACACATTGATGTCAGGTATCATTATGTGAGAGACCTTGTTCAGGAAGGACATGTCAAGGTCATGAAGATTGAAGGTGAGAACAATCCCAGTGATGTACTAACTAAAAATGTTGTTGAGAATATCCACAACAAGCATGAGCCAGAGATTCAGAATGGGCGCATTGAACATGCTGTGGAATTACTCCGTGCTGCAAACGGGAGTAGGGAGGATGTTGAGAGTACTCCCCATCTTGACACGGATAGTAATGACGTGGATAGGAACCCCATACCCAACATGGTAGGAGGTTTAGTGGGATTGACACCTGGAGTAGGAGTGGGATCAACTCATGGAGTGGCAGTGGGATTGGTAGGTGATGTGGCCAATCCTGATGAACGACAGCCCCTGATTGATGATGGTGCTCATCAACTTGGAAGAGATGAACAATCTACAAATGGAAGAAAGTTCCAAGGAGCATCTAAGAAGGTCAGAGTCGATCAGGGTTGAGTAGAGTAGTTTAGAAAGTAGTCTTATCTTAACTTTACTTAACTCACAATTCAGCAGTGTGCACGTATTTCATCATGAGATTGATGCCTCGGATGAGTTGGATTCACAAGGAATACATAGGTTCCAGGAGCTTATTGGTATCCTTAGGTGGGCGGTCGAACTAGGTAGAGTTGACATTATGACTGAAGTGAGTTGTCTCTCACAACATTTGTGTGCACCACGTGTTGGGCACCTTGATGCTGCTTACATGATATTCAGGTTCTTGCAAAGGAATCTGAGTAAGAATACAGGTCGAATTGCCTTCGACCCCATGATTCCTCCATGTATTGACGGTGCAATTGGTCCAGATAGCGTCCATGCTGAACATTGGAAGGAGTTCTATCCTGATGCGACTGATAGAGTGCCCCCTAATATGCCTGAACCGTTAGGTAATCCAGTTGTGATAGCTGCCTATGTTGATGCCAATCATGCTGGAAACTTGGCTAATAGAAGATTGCATACGGGAGTGTTGATATCAAAGAATTTGACTGTACTTACTAGTTTTCTAAGTGATAAGTAGTAATTGAATAGATAAGTAGTTGCTCAACTACTGAGACACCACGCTGATCCTTCTCGGCTCTTAACTTCTTGCAGGCTGGGCTCTCCAAGATCCTTTTCTTGACGTCGGCATCAAGTTTCTTCCACTCTTCCTTCGTGTAGAACCTCGTGAGGTCACTGATATCAACCCCATTATTCTTAACAATCAACCCTTTCCTTTTTCCGTTCTGGCCACGCTGCTTGGCGGATGAAACATTCCTGCTACCACGGTTCTTACCCTTTCCAAAGTTGATGGATGCCACGTTTGATGAAGGGAAGATGCGGGAGATCTCTCTTGACATGTAAGTGGAGGCTTGCACAAACGAATCAGAATAATTCGCTCGGCAGATGCTTATTTGCGTCTTGACTTCGCCATGATTATTCTGGATGCGATCCAAGAGGAGCTTGACCTTGTCCTCTTCATAATAGGGGACCTGGTACTTCTCAAGGATATCAAAACACTTCTTCTCAAGCGATTGATATATTTTTCGAATGAGAATGCGGCTTCATGGCGATAGAATAGTGACTGAAGATCAGACTTGGCAGCTTGCTTTCTCTTCTCGGCTTCAGCATCGCCGTCATAATGAGCTTGAAGGGCCTGCATCGCAATGCGGCCACAAGTAACGCCTTGCATCCAGTTCTCAGCATCAGTTCCAGTCGTAAGGGCTCTGATAACTTGGTATAGTAAGAGACAAAACACTGTGGAATCTTCTTCCTTTGGCTCCGAGTTTGTTGCCTTGAGGATTGCCACGGAATTGATTGAAAGCCTGAGGTATAAATTGAGGATGTTCGGTGTTCCCATTGAGGGTGCAACCAATGTATATTGTGACAAGTAGTCAGTTGTCACGAATGCCTCCATACCTACATCCGTGTTGAACAAAAGACATAATGCAATTTGCTACCATAAAGTGAGAGAGGCGCAGGCAGCAGGGATAATCAATGTGTTGTGGATTGAGGGGACTTCCAATCTTGCAGAAAGACTACCTTGGCTAGCAATGTGAAGCATGATATCTCAGACTGTATATTTTCCAATAAGTCAGTGATTATTGAAGATGGCGCGTAGGCTTCCGGCACGGGACGAACATGTCTAGGTACCTCCTGCACTACCAAGATTGGTGGCGTTTAAAGCAGGTCGATTTGTTGGTTTTGGATTAGATTTTGTGGGTTCAAATGTCCATCTTCCGATTTAACATTTGCGGGGACTGAACGAATATGACTGTATATGTCCTACATATGGCTATATCCTGCATATATGATTCGCGGGTAAACTCAAGATATGTTATAGTTGAAGTGTGACTTGGCTGACACTTAGATAGTTTTATAATAATTCTTTAAGCTTCTTTTATAGCCTTACCAATAAACTTCTTTATATTGATCTAATTCTATCCTAATTCTAGTAAGTACTGTTAGATTCATTGAGCATCTCTTGTTCCCCTTTTACCCTGCGGCAGTACAAGAATGATGCTGGAAAGGAGGCAGACAATGACAATGGTGATACTTCTTCCAATGCGGTGATAGAACAAAACCCCCCTCTCATGAATCCTGGAATATGGAAGTACAGTAAAACAAGACAAGTATCATTCTGGTGAGTCAAATATATTATTTGCTTTTCAAATAGTATAGTAGTAATCGAGTGAAGAACATGATGTTGGCTGCCCTTGTTACTAATCTCCCTTAAATCGACCGCTACTATACTTAGGATGAAAAATTTTCACGCGGCATATTGTAACGATCAACAAATAAGATGGGAATCATCCATCAAGATTGTCATCGTCGTCATCATTGACATCGTCGGTAACCGCATCGACTTCGTCGAAGCTGCCGGTGGAAAGTGATCATACATACGGGGACTCTACAGGCGGTAATGCTGTCGTTGAAATATATTGTACGTACTGTATGGTAGTTCCGTCACAGCCCCTCATCATACAGGGGAAGACCATGTCTTCTTCGGGATATCGTTGATATCACGCGTTAGGTTGGGATACTGATTGTCTGAGATTAGCATCACTTTTCCAAAGAAATCCATTAGGTTACTATTATTAGGAAATCAAGTTAGCTTGAAAAGAATCAAGCTGAATCAGATTGTGAAGAATACAAGAGATCATTCTAGAGTCAAAAAGAGTTCTATTTCATTAGGAGTATACGATCAAGATACATTTGATCATTAGGAGTTAGTTTAGAATCATTCTCATTTTTTTTAAACTAAACACAATTTGTGAACATTTCGATAGCTACAAGATTGTTGATCTTGCGTAGACGTAGTAACGAGGTTACATAGACGTTGCGCATTCACTAGTCCTGTATTTTCAACGTTTAGTTTAAAAAGGTATCAGCCGCCCCCCACCACCACCCGAGTTCTGACCCGAGTCATGACCGAGAACAAGCCCAAGAAGTCTTCGCCTGGTGCTGCAAGAGGCCAGGGACCCAGGAGGTTTAGAAGCAACAAGCCTCTGGTCAAGGAGACGCGTACCCTGAACAGTGATCAAGACGTCCCCATGCTGAAGTTTGGTCCCAGCAATAACTTTGTCCTATTCAAGGAGAGGCTAGCCACTGCATGTCTAGAGAAGTATGGCAAGTTGGGCAGATTAATTAGCCTAGAAAAGTATTGGATGCCTCCCCCTATCGATGAAAAGAAGTACATAGTCAAGGATGATAAGGGAAACGAGAGTATGACTGAGGTAACAAAGCAGAACATGATTCAGGATATCAAGGAACGCTCCAATCTTATCCCGAAGATGGAGAACAACAGGGACAACATGTTTGCCTACATGGAGTCCAAGCTGAGCAAGGAGAGCTTGGATGAAGTGAAACGCCACAAGGATTACGAGGCCACCAAGGAAGAAGTCGATCCACTTGGACTTTGGCTAATTGTCAAGGAGTTGCATATGGTTACTACTTTGTCCAGAGTCGAAGCAGTAGTCAAGAGAAAGGCTTGGGAGGAATGCGCCATGTGTAAGCAAGGTGTGTTTGAGTCACTAATGGATTATAAGGCCAGATTTGACATCAAGTATGAGTCCTATGTCGCCCAAGGGAACCCAGAGAAGGATGAAGCCGATCGTGCTATGGATTTCCTTGAAGGCCTAGACAAGTCAAGGTATGGTGAGTTCGTAGTGGAAGTCATCAATGATGTAGCAAAAGGCTCGATGAACCCCCCAAAGTCCGTGAAGGAAGTGTTTGTGTTAGCCAATACGAGGTTGATTGTTAAGAACAGTGGTAATAATTATAATGTTGGTGCAAGCTACGCGACTATTGACAATGCAAGAGTGAACTCCAAGAAGAATGGCAGCCGGAAGAGTAGAGGTGCTAATTCAAGAAAATCGACCAAGAGCGAATCTAATAATGATGATGAGAACGAGAAGGAGTCTGCGAAAAATAAAGAGAATAAAAAGAAGAAGTGGCTTGAAAATGCAGAGTGTTTTAATTGTGGTAAGAAGGGTCACTTAGCACGTGATTGTGATCAGTTGGAGAGTGGTGACGAGGATGGTGACGATGATGGTTCTCCGTTAGCAGGAGTTACCATTGAAGAGTACGTCGAGAGGCTTTGTATGTGCACAGGGGATAAGTCGAGGCTGAAGAAGCATGAAATTATCCTCGACACTGGTAGTGAGATCAACTGTGTACACCCACAGTTTTTAGTTGACGTCCGAGAATCCGTTGGTGGTTTTAAAGGCCTGTCGGGCGATAGAACTAAGGTCACGAAAGTGGGAACCTTAGTGGGCTTTTTTGACTGTATGGCCAGTGAGAGTACCCAAGCGAGCGAACTGAGTTTCGCGGACATTGAGGACCTGTACCCTATCTCGTACGTAAGAGGTAAGGGCATTCACTTTATGGTTTGGGATAAAGTAGGATTTAACTGTAAATTCAAAAATTATGGCATTTCCCAGGTCTAAAAAAAATATACTTCTGGTCTATTTGAATCCCCCCAGGTCTAAATTTGTCCTTTTTATACCCAGCACAGCCATTATACACCCAGTTCTTCCGTTTTGTACCACGGCATAAAAAAAATACACCCAGAAAGATACAAAGTGTATACTACCACGGATTCCCAATCATCACATCATAACAACACATTCACCCTTTGATACAACCTCAATTCACACACCAAATCAACATGCCAGCACCAAAAAAAGCACTACCTTCTCCTGCCAATGTACCCCTAGTACGCCAATCTTCTCCACGCTTGTTGGAAAAGAGAAGAAAGCAGTATTCCCATGTCACTGCAGCTGGAACTGCTATTCGATGATCATAGTTCAATTTTTATAAATTATTTACACTTATTTTTTCATAAAAAGATTAATATGAGGAGTCACTGGAACTCAATGAAGATGACTTGGATGAATTCGATGATGACTAATAGAATATCAAAGAAATTTTATTCATGAACCACCAACACATCAATCAATGGCAGCAAAATGTAGCATGGCAGCTACATGTTGTCTTAGATTTGTTAGCACCAGACAATGACCATTGCAATCTACCTCATTCAGCTAAACAAGTATTTGATCATGCTGGCTCACTGTGCTGTATTAATCATGACAACTTTGGACTCCCAAATAATGCTATGACACCAATATTTGCAGGGAATGATTTGAGATGATGTTTAGGCTATCAAGGAGTTGGGTACAATGCATATTTGAGGACATTGGTACTAGTAATGCAAGGATAGATTTCTATATCAATCAGATTGATGCAACTGGTAAAGAAGGTGCTTCTATGGAAGCATGGTATTGTTACCCTTGAAAACTTTCACAGTGTCACGGTCGACTCTCAATTGGTGAAATAAGATGAACGATATAAGTCTAAAAGAGTAATTGAAAACTCGTTCAATTAAACTAAAGATCAAATTGAAAATTATAGTGTTAAGAGTATCTAAAAAAAGGCAGCGGCAATATGTGAAGATACCCACATTATCCACGACAAAGTCGGGAGACTGTGGAGACATGTGAATAGAATTGTGGCCATATGCCAACAGCAGATGGCGAACACTAAAACAGCCTTGTAGAGAGCTACCTACAGGATGCCCTGGTTCCGCTCTATGAAAATCTCTATGTCCCCCATAGCATATTACATATGTAGTACCAGTCTACGTACTACTTACGAGATTACTGCTACTACTACTACATCTACAATACCTGCAGACAACTTTATTCATATTATTTTAGGGAGAGAAGAGGATGAAGAGAAAGAAAACCTCCCTCTCTCACAACCAAACAACAACATAAGAGTTAATTCTTTGAATGTTTTCTGCTACTGCATAATTGAGGAGTCTGGATGTTCATATTATAAACACCTGTTTTTCTCAATAAACTTGACTATACCTGTAATGCCTCAGAATACACCGATGGAGTTCTGGGAAGGTGGGATTATTATGTCATTGGTACCAGTATAATTACCAAAAGTACCAGTACCAGGTACGGATGCTGGTTAGACTTTAACTCTCTTGGATCACCACGCTACCTCTAGGGAGCGTTAGTAGCCATGAGTGGTGAAGATTTCCCATTCATTCTGAAAAGACATGTGAGCATGTTACAAAATCACCAAGTTGGTTGTTGAACATTTGCTTTGAAGTAAGTTAATGCTTACTTTTGAAGTGTGCAGTGTACCAAAATCAAGATGAGATCAAGGTTACATGGTATTTTATGGCTTTGTAACATTGGCATTTCCTTTGGACACATTTATTAGTGATGGTTGAATTTTGTTGTATAATTGGAGATGCATGGGAATGATGACTGGGATTGTTGGGTCTAACCTTCTCATTATGTTCTTGTGTTGTAGAGCATAACGCTTAATGCAACTACTCTAGTGATTAATCATTATCTGGTTAGATGTAGGGACATTGCTCCCCTTTTCCTGTGTTACTGTAACTAGCAATCTATTCAATGCATCAACTTTACTTTGAAACGTATCATTATATACTTCATATGGTGCACTAAGATGATGTCTGTACAATTTGGCAAATTCAGTATGCATGATGGCTGCAATTTCATATGCTGCTAAAACAGGAACAAGTCCAGTTGACTTTTTGTCTCCTGATGGAAAATGACTTGGTCTAGTCAAAGGATCTGTAAGTGGTAAAAATATATCACAAGATACAACAAGCCTATGATATTTTTCAAAGTCCAGCTCATGTACCACAGAAGCATACTTGTTACCTAGTATGCTAAGCATGTCAAAGGAGGGAGCCACCTTTGGTCTTCGAGAAAATAATATGAACCTTACATTCTTCTCTTTATAAGGGATACTGGAAAACAGTTTTGTAGCTAAAGTGATATTTCGACTCCCCATGGCGCAAATATTTGTGTCCTTTCTCAACTTTCTATTCTGCACAATTCCACCAAATTCTGGTAAATCTGCAGCAAGAAAGGTACATTGTGATTGAGGCCACATTGGAGACAGGAAACAGCTCCTTTTGTATATGAATTGATTTTCCTCTCTTTGTAGCACATTTTTATTTGAACCATGAAGCAAGCAATAGAAATCATTGGACATTTTCATTATTTTTGCAAAACGAGTACTGATATCACATGTTGCATCAATAACAGCATCTACTTGTTCACCATATTCCTCATAGGAAATCAATTTGTTGAAGTATGCCTGAGTTTTAATGTTCACGTTTTCTTCAGACCCTTTAACTTTTTTATCATGATTGTACAAATTCATATTTTCATCTTCGTTCCTATCGAAGACTTTGTATTGCAAGTGCTTTTCGAAATACTTTTTCCAAGAAAAGAACTCTGTTTCATTGAGAAATTTCGCATCTCTAGCACCACTTCCCAAAGAAGCTGAGGCAATATGCATATGGAATCTATTTTGGAACAAAGAAAAGTCATAAATGATAGGTTTGCTGATTGTGCAACTTTCAAATGTATGCCACGGAAGAGGAAATCTTAGTACGATACTTTGAAGCACTTCATGATGAAAATCAACTTTATTCTCAACGATAACTCGACATGCCCTCCTTCTATCCTTCTCCTCATGTTCTTCATTGTGTTCTTGTGTGTGGTTGTCTGATACTCTATCAATTCTGCTGCCAATATAAGGTGCAATGCTTTCTTCGTCATCATTACCATTGGTTCTGTCATTCCTTCTTTTAGATGTTTTGTCTTTGCTATCAAACTCAACTTGGTTCAAATCGTCCATAACAAGTGTACTGTTACGGAATTTTATGTAGGTGTAGAGCTGGGTAAATAAGAAGATCATGCTACATCCTATCAACATTAATGTTAAAGTTATCGCTGGTGCCTTCATCTGTTGTAAAGATTTATTGACAGGATATTAGGAAGAGATCTATCAAACGGGGAATTACCATTTATTGTTATATTTTGTTTAATTTTATGATCCGTAGGCATAAGTAAGGTACCGGTATGTTCGATGATATTACACTACACGTACCATTTCTCATAGAGAGAGATTGTGTAGTACCGGTATGTGCCCGATGCGCTCGCATGAAGAGTTCGGAGAAACTCCGACCAACGGTCAAAAATATAACCCCACAGTCAAACCCGGGAACTGTGGGAGCGCGGAATTTCCAAATGAAACGGATCGGCAGACAGAATATGAAAGACGACGTGACCAGAAGAAGAAAGTTGAATCAGAGGACATCCAGGGACCTCTGAAGAATGATGATGTAGACAATCCAGATGAAGACAGAGAATATGCAGATGAGTACAATAGAATGTGGCATAGTAGAGCAGATGTAAAGAAGGATACATCTGGGAAGAACAAAGAAGAGCAGATGGGAGCTTCTGTGGACTGACGACATGGACTACTACTAGACGAGCTTTAGGCTCACAATTTTTTAACTATATAACCTTTGACAAATTAAAGAACCACTCTCAGTTTTTAATAGATCTAGATCTGACCCAACTGGATTTTCAACACGTTTAAACTAGTTTGAGATTCCAATTCTAAGCCGAAAAGTAATCGTGACATCCCCAAGACATGACCTCCTCTGCCCCCGACGACAAGACAACGACGATAAAAGTCATCCCCCTTGACATTGAGGACTACAAGAAGTGGTCTCACCTCGTGAATTTGAAAGCGATTGCCCACAAGTTTGGAAAAGTCTTCTTTTCAAAGAGTTTCGAGAACTTCAAGATTACTCCGGAAGAGTACTACTCCGAGGAGGTGACCGACTCAGCAGGACAAGCTAACCCCATTTCCAAGGGAGAAAAGGAGAACTTTGAACTCAATGCGAAAGCATGGAGCTATCTTGAAGAAAGCGTCAAGGATGACCCTGTAGCCTATGGCCTCTTGAGTGTAATTGAGGATCGGAATGCACACAAGGCATGGAAGGCAAAGAAATCTAATCTCCTGTGGAACGAATTAGATTGGAGAGAGAGGGAGAGAGAGGGAGAGAAAAAGAGCTGAGTAGCTGGGGAATAATCGGGAGGATTATTACTTCGAGGTGGTAAGTTTCGATCGTCCCGTAGTTGACGCTGAAGCGATAAAGCTAAGGTAAACTAAAAACGATATTCGAGAAACTGTGAGCTTATTTTAGAATTGTAGGATTCGTTCTATCGTAGAATCCTACATGGATTAGTACGACACAGAGAAAGAAGAAGAAAGATGTCTGGGGAACAGACACTAATCCTGGCGCGCTCCGTATGTCCATCGTAGAGCAATGACAATTATCCCGCGCGATCTGACCTAATCCCACAGGATTTGTACGTTACCCGTAAGAATCTCTATCGAGTAACAACAACTGATCCGACATCGTAGACCAGTATTCCAAGTGAATAGTCCACCATGAGGTACGCCAAAATATTAGCATTAACAAAGGCATTAAAGACAAAGTACGACAAGACAGGAGACGCAATCGACATGACAGCCCTTGAGAACGAATGGAACGACGCCAAGATGGCGAACGACCTCGAAGACCCAGACATCTGGTTCAATGAGCTCGAGCGTATTAGAGGTTTGATCAAGGAAGTCGCCCCACCAGCCATTGAGAAAAACGACACTGTAATGGCCCTCAAGATTTTGAGTAACCTCCCTCCCTGCTACATCCCCGTATACCAACCTGACCCAAGTTAAGATGCAAGGCGACCTCGAGACTGTAAAAGAAACTGTTTGTGCCCACTACAAAGCCTTTATCAAGAATCGTACCCCTGAAGAACTCGTTTTTCTGAACTATACACCCCACAAGGATCGGAAGAAGTATCAGGGAAGGGGCAAGCAAGGATCCAAGACCAAAAAGGATAAGGAAGAAGGTGAGACGAAGGGACTCTGGTGCGAGTACTGCAAGCGTGACACGCATAGCACTGACCAGTGCTACAGCAAAGACCCCAAATGCTTCAACTGTGGCAAGCCTGGTCATCTAAAGAAAGACTGTCGATCCCCTGGAGGAGGAGCCAATAAGGAACAAGCAAATGCCGCAACAAAGGATTCTGTGCCATGCCTCCTTTGCAACAAGCCAGGACATAAGGCCACCGAGTGCAAGAGTACCAAGAAATCAGTTAGTTTTGCAGGAAGTGCTCATGTTGCTGATGATGTGAACCTTGAAGGAAAGGAAGATGTGTGGCTTGTCAACTCAGGAGCAAGTGTACATATCACAAATGATAAAAGTGGGTTTTACAATGTTAAGAAAACTAAAACTGACGTTATTGTTGGAGATGGTTGGACATCTACCTCAACCATGAAGGGAGATGTCAAACTAATCACCGACCGTGGATATGAGCTAGTCCTAAGAAACGTCCTATACATTCCAGGTTTTGACAAGAATCTCCTATCGGCAATGAAACTGGTCGAAAACGAAAATCAAATTATCCTTGACTCCCCCGATTGTGGTTACATCCAGAAAGCAGCCACCGATCACAAGATATTATTGAGGAGAGGAGAGCGGGTGATTATGGTAGGCTATGGTGGTCACACAAATTCAAGTGATACTTACCTACTATTCAAACCAAATACTCGGCAGATTGTTGTGTCAAGAAATGTCAGGTGGGAAAGGTGGCATGGGATAACAACCGACTCATCTGCATCACTGATGGACGAGATATTTATGACTAACGATGAAAACGGAGGAGAATTGATGCAAGACACTCCATCAATTGATCGAGAAAGCCTAAATCTAATTGATAGAGGGAACCAGGACATCATGGATGTTGACCTAGAGTCATTTATCAGTTTTGAAGATGGAATTTTACTTCATGTCTTTGAGTATTCTGATGACAATGACGATCTTAGTCTTGATGTCGATTTCCAACATACTGAAAATGAAAACGCCAACGGTGACCTGGATGGAGAAAGCGATAGCGAACCCTCAAACTCTGGGAAAACCGTTGAAAATGAAAATGAAGGAGACCCATCCGCCCAAAATAGCTCATGTGGTGAACACAGACCTGCTAAGTTGATTAATTTAGATAATCCGGATATACTGGAAGGAAGAACCCGCCTACAACAGCGCGCCATTGATGACGTAGAATCTGATGCTCAAAACCGAGCTCACTTTATCCACACTCATGCTGAACAAGAAGTGAAGATACACCACAAAGATCTGAAGGTGGAGACCGCATTTAATGCAATTAGTTGTGACCCAGGAACCCCCTCAAGCTGGAAGGATCCGTGGAACAATCCTCAGTTATTACAAAAGTGGAAGGACTCTGTGTGTAGCGAAATTGAAAATTTCCTAAAACACGACACATGGAAACTATTCCCAAGGAAAGACCTGAACGGAAGAAAACCCATTGGAGTAAATATGTCTTCAAAGAAAAATTGGAACACAGGTATCGATTTTACGGAAACCTTCTCTCCCGTAGCTAACGACACTTCTATCAGGGTAGCAATCGCATACTCCTTGTATAGGAGGAACTGGACATGCCATTGACGAAGTTATACTGGCTGAGTGGCCTGAAGGGCTGAGGGAACTGGACTACACAACCAAAGAACTAGAAGAGGAATATTGCATTCTAGAAAACTTTGTTGTTTTCGAGGAAAACGGGCATGGGGGGTCTTGTAGAACCGGAGTACCTGGCATGATATTTGGGACGCTCTGCGAATATTAAATTACCTTATCTGTCAATAATGTTGTGAGTCAGGTGTAATATTTAAA
>JAAMXU010001092.1:0-54431 GCA_019693545.1 Chaetoceros muelleri | reverse complement strand
ATCACCTTTGGCAGGTGAAACCTTACCTTCTGTCTCTAGATAATGCAGCACAGCTTCCAAGTCCTTCTTGACCACATGTTCAAAAGTAAATTTACCAGCCCACTCCACAAAGTTTGGATGACTGTCCACGGTCTCACCACGGAAGGAATCTGGTATGATGGCATGATACCCACGTTGAGAGAATGTATCTGCCAGTCTTCTCAACCGATCCGAGGGTCCCCAGCTGTTGCAATCGTCCATTATTTGATCATGGTGATTGTTGCAAGCAGCAAAAAAGCAAATGTCAAATGAGATGAATCACAGTAAGAAGAGTAGTAGAAGCAGATAGTCAAGAAATTGGTCGTTAGTAATACTACAGACAGTGTTCTCTGTCAATGATGGTTTCGTGGTTTCGATGTATACTAGTATTTGGAAGAAGAACAATGCAGCAATTTACCAACCGTAATATGGGTAGTTACTTACACATCTGGAATAATGACAATGGCCTTTTTCTTCTTCTTATCTCCATCGGACTTGTCCTTGGAAGAGGAGGAGTAATAGACGGGTGTCTTTGTGTCACCAATCAACAATTGCTTTCCCAATAATGCCCCTGGTGTGGTATTACTAGCACTACTAGTACCACCAGTCCCAGAACCAAGTAGTAGGTTACTAGCTGTGATCATCATGGTTGTGCCAGCACTAGCACTACTACTAGAAGCAACATCCGAAGATGGTTGCTGATCCACAAGACGACCCCATGAACCTTCAGGGCAACATGATTTCTCTTTGGTGCTGGATTCCATTGTTTTTATTTTGTTTGTCGTGAACGTTTGGTTTTGTTGTTTTCTTGAATGCTTCCTTCGTTTCGTGGTTTGCTGCTGACTGTCGTTTTCGGTTGTGTGGGATGTGTTGGTCTGGTGTGATTAGATCTTTTAGAGGTGTTGCTTTTATTCTTTCTATTCGGTATATGTGGTATGATTCTCTCTTCTCTCTTTGTGTTCTTTGAAAGATTTTGTGTTGGTGAATCATCCTATGCAGTCGTAGTGTACGCTACTGGTAACTGTACCACACTGTACTACTGTACACTGTAAAGCAGCATGGGTGAATCTACCAGCTAAGTATAAAAAATTACCTAAAATTACACACAGTGGTATTACCGTTGTTACAACAGCAGTACCGTACTGTAGCTCGACCACGAGCGGTGCCAATGTACTGTAGTTACTGTATTTTTACTGTGTTCTACACGGGTATACTGGACGGCTTTTTATTTATTACTCCTATTTCCATACACAGAAAAATTTGCATACAACACATCATCACAACATATTATCATTCATACAACCGCAGAAGCTATCTCTCCTCTCCTCCAGCCACACTCACTTCCTTACTTCCAATAATCAGTCACACACACAAGACACACAAGACCTTTACAAGATTTGTATCCATCTTTTGGGTCTTGTTTTCATGTCAAATTGTCAAAGTTTGAAAAAGTGTGACAGACATACCGGTGTTACATTCATCTTTGACTTACAGAGTATTATATTTTGGCGTACTTTTACTGAATCATTTCATCTGGCTGGTTTCGTCCTGTAAAAATCTTTTTATTCCCCTCTCCTTTCCAAGATTTCTTGTTGATGACAAAGATAAAGTACAGCCCGCCCTACCCTCTCTCTTAGGATGGTAGAGAGAGAGAGAGAGAGAGCTCTATTCTAGCTACAGTTCATGCTACTGTACTACACTATGATGTACATCACTTTCTGACACGAGTTGAACATCAAAAAACAGAAGCGTTCTTCTCTCAACGACTTGCTTGTGTATGTAAATGGTACAAGAACGACCGTATAAGTATTCATCCAGGCAGTAGAGACAGAGAGTTAGTAAAAAGAGAGAGAGAGAGAGAGCTACAGACATTCATTCAAAATTGACACATTTCGTGTGTGTGTGTTACCTGCTGGCTGAGGAGGTATCATTCTTCAAATTTCAATTGTTGTTGTATTTGTTGGTAAGTAAATGAGTGCTAATACAGGAGGAGTGCAGATCAATCAATCAATCAATCAATGAATCTAGCTATCGATTGTTGACAGCACCAGGCAGCTCCTGCGAGGACGAACTCCTGTTGCTGTCTTTTTGAGAACTGTACGACTTTTTCATGCTTCTTGTTGTTGTTGTTTGGATGACTCCTCAAAGGGCGGGTTTTTGTTTTGTTTTGGATTGAGGATTCTCTTCCTACTTCATTCTGCCATCCAGCCATCCTGGCTTCTTCTTCTTTTCATGCGTCGTCGTCGTCCTCGTTCTCACGACCTTTCCGGTGATGTTTGGCTTCTTCTTGTCATGATTATATTTTTTTTCAAAAGTTCAAAACAACAATACAAACACAAAGAAACAAATAAACAAACAAAGAACATCGAGAGTATCACCTCACGACGACGACACTAGACGATCAGATTCTGCTGACTACTACCCGCCCTCGCTCGTGTCTGTCATACTCACTGCTCATCAATTCAAGCAACAAACAAAACAAATAGCAACACCAAAGTAAGTAGTAGTGTTCGTCCTACTGAGGACGAGCCATTGTAATGTAGCCAGCTGTCGATTGATTGCCGCATTTCTTGTTTGATAACAACACCACACTTATTCTTTGCGCGCTACTGCTGCAACATGATCACCACAAGCAAGAACAAATACTACTTGTAGTCACCCTTCTTGTTGTTCTTGTTCTTCTTGATGTTGTTGCTTGCCCCTCCCTCCTCATTTGTTGTTCTCACCAACGACGTTGCTGCTTGCTGCTTGCTGCTTACTACTATAAATCAACAACACCTCCTCGTGCCATCTCCAAGGAATATTAATAACAAAGAAACAAAACAAAGTCACCATGACATCAACAGCAATGATTGGTTCTATTACTGCTGCTACTAGTACTGCCACTACTAGTAATAGTAAAAAGGCTTGTACCAAAAGAACTGCTAAATGCGCTAGTATCAATACTACTGTAAGCTTGTACGGTTACCGTCGCCATCGTTGGATGCCTCTTTTGATGTCACTGTGGCTACTATCAGGAGTCTTTTTGAGACAAGATCATCATCGACACATACTACCACTACTACTATTAGGAGTAGATGCAGAAACTGCACCGGGGGCATCCAAAAAGAATGAGAACAATGCATCCGGTAGTAGTAGTAGTAGTGTAGTCTCTAGTACTCCTGCGAATTTCATCCACCATGGTCATCGTCTCAATGATCATGCTTCCGCTGAAGAACAGGATTCAAAACATGATGATCATCACTTGGTTCAGCACCTTCATCATCCATATCTTCGAACATCATCGTCCAGGACTTTTACACCCAACCACAAGGATGATGGCAGGGGCGAGGACGAACCACAGCTAGTAGTAGAATATCCAGCAGTCCCCCTTGCTGCTCCTGCGGGTGAAAGGGTCACTGCAATGGTTAGTACTCCGGTATCTTCTTCTGTGTCACGTTTCATGGTTGATACTACTGGAATGGCATCTGGAAATCTTCCAAAGGGATACGTGCAATGCAAGATAGATAGAGGAATTGAACTCATTACAAATCTTTTCAAGGGTGTATTTGGTGTGAAAAATGGTGACGATGCCTTTCACATTGCAAGGGATTTTTATTATAATTCGTCTTTGTCATCAGATGATCAGAGAATTATTGATAAGGGTTTGTATGGTATTCGAAATGCAAACCTGGAAAATTCAGTTCAAACGATGATTGGTATCTTTCAAAATGTGACGACATATGACATCATATCAAAGAAGATTCAAGAACCTGCCAGTTTGTTTTTCAATTTCAAGTTCCTTGAAAATGTTTTGAATAGTGGTCCCATAGCTGAAGCAAAGGCTACGAGGCGGCTGACTTCTTTTATGACTCCCATCCTGGGAAGTTTCCAGTCATCCATCAAAGGTTGTTATCATGATGCAACATGGAACTGTGTTGATAGCACTACCTTTGAATACACAGATGTCGTGAATCATCA
The DNA here is from genome assembly GCA_019693545.1 of Chaetoceros muelleri. Lineage (NCBI taxonomy): Eukaryota > Bacillariophyta > Thalassiosirophyceae > Chaetocerotales > Chaetocerotaceae > Chaetoceros > Chaetoceros muelleri. The sequence continues at coordinate 50,453 of JAAMXU010001092.1, read as the reverse complement.
TACCAGAAATTGCAGTCAAATTGCACAGCTTGATAGTCCCGATCGTCTCAAAGTTTGCAAGGTACAGCAAGTATCTGAAAAATGTCCATTTACTTGTGGAAAATGCTGTGAGGACGATCCAACCTTTGAAATTGATACTGGTGGTACTGGATACAGGACTTGTTCATTGGCTTCTCTGAATATCACTCTCTGTGAGAATATAACAAGTTGTCCAAAGTCTTGTAATACATGTTTTAGTGAATTTCTGGATGGCAATGACTTCAAAATGAAAGGAAAAAGTACACAATCATATGATACTCTCAAGTTAGAAGGCTGGCCTCGAGAAAATATTGATTGGCAAGTCTCATTGATTTCTCGATTCACCAACATTACATTTGATTTTCCATCCAAAAAGTGCTTTCGTGGATTAGCAGAGAAAGAAGAAATGGAAGCGCTCATTAACTCCATCTCAGTAGAATCCCACACCACGTCACATGCAGGCTTCAAAACACTAGAGATCCCTTCAAATATACTTGCATCCTTGCCATCTGATTGCATTGCCGGCACAAAAATCAACATTGTATTTCCTCGCTCAGCTTACACATTCTGTGTTGGAGGAGAGTGTAACCCAATCTTATGCCCAATTATTGACAAATCAAGTGCCAAGTGCATATCGCAAATGTTGCACTTAGTTCCTGCTAACACTGCAGTACTCTTTGGAAATAACAAGAACTGTTCAATTGTTGAGCCAGAGTACTGGAAAGATTGGGTGGCTGAGCACTTCTCATCTATGGAAATGAATCAGAGACTCGATCCTTCTTTTTACTTTGCTGACCCAGATGATGATTGTGTTAGCAATATCCTTGAATACTACGGACTTGATCTAACACAGCTTTACATTGATTCTTTTGGTCCTGGTGGGAGCTCCAACAATGCTCAAGTATCCGGTGCATTTGAGAGTTCTACTGATCCCAACAAAGCTGATACAGATGGAGACAGATTAGGCGACGGTTATGAATTACTGTTTGGATCTCCACCTAAAACTAATAATGATAGCACTCAAGACTCTGATTCTGATGGTATGACAGATTACAAAGAAATGTTTTTCCTGAACTCTTCTCTGTACCATGTAGACTCTGATTTGGATGGTTTTCGTGACGAGGATGAGATGACTGCAGGTACTGATGCTATGGATACTCGGAGTGTCCCTCCTTCTAACAGCGAGAAGCAACTCACAGTGACCATTGTTATGAGGATTGGTGATGAAAGTGGATCTAATAGTGAGAAGTGGAAACTACACGTAGGTGATAAGAGTGTAGAGACCGCCTTCTATGGAAAACTTTCTATGGACACTAAACAACTTCCTGAAGGAGATTACAAGATAACTGTTGAGCACATGAGTTCACGTCTGCCTACACCAGATTATGACTACACAGCCCTCATCGAGTTTGAAGATGACGAAAACTTTGATATTTCCATCATAGATGACGATGGGCTGTTGGGAAGACATATTGGAATGAGCTCTGGCATTGATCTTACAATTGGCCGTTCAGCCACTCTCCAGATAAGGCGAAAAGGATTCGGAAGTAAATGTCTCCCGCGCACTTGCTCATCATGCAACGAAGATCAAGGATGTATATGGGATCAAGCCTCCAGATTCTGTCGTCATTTCGATGCATCCTCTCAATTTTTCAAAGATGACTATAACGACTGTGCATGTACAAAATGTAAGAATTGGGCTTCAGCAAATGGCGATTTATCATGGATAGATAAACTCCCTCTCTGTCCTTGTACTGTACAAGAGTTTTCAAATGGTAGTTTCAGTTGGCTTGGTCTATCAGATGAGCAAAAAGCTCAATACACTGATGTCGATTGGGTCACAGACATGGCCTGCAATCCTACTTGGGGATGCGATGAACGACCAGAGGCCAAAGGGTGCATTTTGAGTACAATGTCTGCTTCATTCATTGGTAGGCAGCATTGTTGTTATGACACAAACCTTAAAATAATCACGAGTGGATCAAAATCAGCTGGAAATCCACACAGATCACATTTTTCCATGACTGAAGAGCATTGGATAAATGATGTAAAACCACGTCATTTGTGTTGCTCTGACTGTGAGATTGAAGACCAATGTAACTTGTTCATAGGAGGCCCTAATGGCGCTCAAGGAGTACGCGATGATATTCGGCCATGCTTAACTGCCCCTTAATCATGTGATATTGTATGTGATACTGCACCCAAATTATTGGTGCACCCACCTGAAGTAACAATAAAGATGATCAATTACGTCAAGTCATTATGTACTTTCGTCTGGTGTTAGCCCACATCACGCACAATACTGTGCAGTGGGATCTATTTGATTGGTGAGGCATCTAATATTCCACATAAACCAAATAAGATAAAAGTCTACGAACGCGACATAAACATCTTGAGCTAGTAGCTCACACAAAATAGTCTGACAAATTGTTTAGTCCTTTAAAGATTTTGAATTAATACTCTCCGGCAGGAAATCCTGATACGGTTGCCATGTGATCTACTTTTGTTCCATTCAGCGAGAAACCAATCTTAAGCTTCAACATGAGATTCTTTTGTCCTAATTTACTGTTGACGACAGTGATGTTTTGAGTAACAATCGAAACACCCCCAGTTGCAGGAGCGACAGTAGTAGAGGAGGGAGGTTTCATCTCCATGGTAACATATTTTGGTACAGCTACTTGAAGACTTAGACCATAGATTGGATCATTATTCATGTTCTTGAATTTAGCAACAAGCATCGACTTTGCTTTGTTTCCTGGTTCTGGTTTAGAGCACTCAAACTCAATAGTTAGGCCTTGGTGGGAAGGACCCTGAACCGTGATGTTGGGAAGACTTGGAGAGGCAATTTGACTTCCTCCGAAAATATCACCTACTGTATTATTGGTTACAGGAGCAGAAGGAAATGGTGAAGCACTGATCGGAGCAAAGGCATCAAGTGGATTTGGATTGATAATGTTGGACTGCTGGTTGTTTGAGTTTGGCAAAGATCCAAAAGGATCGTAGGCGCCTGCCCCATTCATGTCAGATGATGCTCCTGGAGCGGCAGACATGGTGGGGGGCGCGGAAAAAATTTCTGAAAGAAGATCCAAATCGCTTGCTGATTTCGGGGCAGAATTTTCAGTGGTGGGTTTATCCACTTGGCTAGTTTCATGATTAGTCGTTTGTGAAGTCGCACCACTACTGAAGATGTCTTCCAAGTTCAGCAGATCGTCATTCTTTTTAGTGGATGGATTTGGTTTGTTATCCAAGCCTCCAATCATGTCATCATCACCCACATATCCTGAAGATTTCTGTTTGTTCATGACGCGTAGGTCAACCATAGGCATGCGGACAAGTGCTTCCTTTGCGGCAGAAATCACCCCTTCACTCAAACCGTCACCACCGTTCACATCAAAAATAGAAACTTCGGATGAATTACTCGCTTTAAGGCCCCTCATTGCATTTATGAGAGCGTCGTATTCGCAAGAACGTAGTTGTAACTCTAATACATGCGACTTTGCATTATGTTTCACCAATGTCTGAAGTCTGTTGAGAGTCACAGTGTCACCGGAGTTAGCAAAACGTTCACAAAGCTTTGTGAAAGCCGTCAGTGCATGCTGTTTCACATCCACAGTACATGTATGACGGCCAATCACCTTTTCTAATGTTTCAAGGATCGACGAAGGATCATTGGCACTAAATGAAACAGAAGAAGAGCCATCACCCACAGCTCCTGTTAACTGGGACATATCATTTGACGTCGATGGTGTATATGAATATGATTTCAACAAAAGATCACCGTATTCACCAATGCACCAAATACCAACCACAAGGAGTCCTGTCTGAGTCCCATCGTCATCACGGATCGCCTTCAATAATTTGTGGGTAGCATAAGCACGCAAGTCCTCACTAGAGCGAGATATATAAATGATACTCGCACTTTGGACAGCCCGTGCAGATTCCCTTCCGGCAATAGTGAGCATGGTAATCAAAGTATCCACACGCCAACGATCATTAGGACTGTACTTCTCCACCACTCGCAAAACCCTGGAACAGATATCTGCCCTGTGCTCTCGGGGACACAAGACCAAGTAATTGAGCAACTCTGCAGTCAGAGACTCAACATTCTCACTATTGACCAAATGATAAATAAGTTCAAGAGCTCTTTGACGGATGCTAACATCAGGATCCTTGAGACAATCCACAATAGTAGCCCGATGTTTCTGCAGAGCCGCAGCTGCACTAGTAGCCCCATCTTCCACTGCAACTTGCACCAAATCATCTTTTGACGCATTCTTCTCATCCACAAGACACTTGGAAAGTGTATTCAACGCCACATAGCGAATATTATTATCACGATTCAACAAGAACCTTCCAAGAATATTTACCGCCAACACTCTCAAGCCATCATCACTTTCCACTGCCATGATGGTCTGCACACACTCATACAAGATGGCATTCCCCGAATTCTTGGATGTCTCAGTGTTCGTTGCAACCTGCGCCAGTATATCATTCATTTCCTCGGAAGCCTTCTCATTGTCCGTCCCCAAAAGTCTCAACAAGGTTAAAATATGCACCTGTAAGAATATATCCGTTGCCCCTCCCGCATCACTTGCTGTATATCCACCTCCAATGACATTTCTCATTAATTTCACAAGTGACGGTACAAGTTTCACAAAGGCTTCTTGACACGGTGTCCCATAATCCTCTCCTCCACCCAATGCTGCCAATTCCTTATTCTTTTGTTCCACAATAAGTACCTGTGTCATGAGCTGTACAACAGTAATCAATACACCATGACTCCTATCCTTCAATAGAGTTATTATCCTATCCACAAAGTCTTCCACCATTTCCGGACATTTGGTCAAACATCTTGCCATGGCAAGACACGCCTTCTTCCTCAAGTACGGTTCTGCAGATTTGAGATGTTTGTCAACCTCTGGTGCAAGATCTCTACTCATATCCGCCGTGGCAAGATTTCCAATGGCACAGAGCGCCAATCCTGACACAAAGCGATTGGAAGAAGTAAGATCATTTTTGAGTGCATTTGTGGAAAGCATGAGAACGTCAGCTTCTTCGGATAAAAGAAGCATCATTCCAAGGTAACCAATTCTTTTTTCAGGAAAGTGTGGCGATGCAATAAGTTTCATGCATTCCAGTTGTCCAAAGTGTGTTGGGTATCCTGTATGGTTGAATATATTTGTATGTGAGTGTATGCGATTATATATTGAGATGCAAACAGGGTGCCAGATGGAAATTCAAAAGTACAGTAACTTCTACAGTAGAGCATACGCATAGTAGTAGCACATGTACTACTACTTCTACGTGCATCATTGGTACACACATAACACATGGCAGTACCAACGGAACGAAAAATTATGGAAAAAACATCGAGTTGTAAAAGAATAAAAAAAAACAAAGAAACACTCTTGTCCTACTTCTTCTTTTTCTACTTACCCAACATGTGCATAAAGAGTAACTTGGCCACATTTCGGTGTCGAAAATGAGTCTGTTCTTCTCGAATGGCCGTACGAATCATGGCACTTTCTTTGGCAATGACGGCCCTTTCTTCAGCGGCCGTCTTGCAGGCTCTCACTTTACGAATCAAATCTCGTAACTTGAGTGACATAATGGAATATTCGTTACTTTCTTTGGAGTTGGACGATGATGATAATAGAGATAGACAGACTAATAAGATGGATAGATAGATCCGGAAGGTAGACAATCAATGACAGGTGCTGTAGAGTGCCGTGTACAGTCAGTGTAGTATGTAGTGCAACGGAAGGAACAAACGTTGGACTATTGTACGTATATCTTTGGACTCTTTCTGGTAACGACGCTGCTTCTTTTCGTAGATGAACTATTTGCAGGATCCCTTTATAATCACAATGATAGTTATTATAATATAACGTAAGGAGGAATCCAACAAACAAGAGACGTAATCAATGCGGCCAGCGGATTCAAGCAAATATGAAAGTAGAGTACCCGTGCCGTACTGTAGTAGAGAGTGTGTAAATGAAATTGTAATTTGAGACGGTTGCAAGTGTTTTTGTCCTCGGGATCTCTCGGCGGCGGCCCACGACGGGTGGGGTTTATTTTTTGTCCCGAGCAGTGTTACACGGCACAGTCATCTCCACTGTACATAAAACGTATCGTGCAGTACTTACGGCAGTCCAGTACTGTAGTACGACAATGCTTGTTGCCCGTCGTACTGTATTGCCGCCATCATAGATATGATGATAGAGAGAGAACAAAAGTACCATACGGTACCACACATACACATCACAGTATTTTAATACCTACGGTACTGGTACCAGGTACCTGGTACCCGATAGTAGACGGGTAAGTATTACGTCATCTTGGCAGCCGGTTTCTCCAGATTTCCTCAAAGTTTCCTTCAATAATTATTAATTCACATGACATTCATTTACTACTGTACTGTAGATCCAATTGACGATTCCAATACATTGTAAAATAATATAATTCATACCATCATTGTAAGTTGAGGAGAATGAATGAATGAATGGAAGAAAGAAAGAATAGATGTATTACATTGCCTACTTTTAATGTTTTATTCATTATTTTTTTTTCTAATGCGGTTGGTAACGGTTAACCTTCTCTGCTATTCTCCGATTTCCATATATGTATTTACGATTACTCCTAATTAATATCGTTACTAATCTCCAGGCATGCCTATTTCATTGCATTTGTTATCAAGAGGCAAATAAAGAGACAGAGAGACAGACACATTTACATATATACAAAATGAATCCTAGACTTTTCACAACCAAAGGCATCATCATGGTATCTTTTCTAGGTATCTTTTTCACGATGATGACTGGTAGTAGTAGTATTTTTTGTGGCAATGGTTGCTCTTTGTGCTGGGCATTTACTACTAGTCCTATTACTACTACTACTAGAATGACAACTATGCAGAATCCTCCCATTGGTACCACACTTGCATTTGTCTTACAAAACAGCAACCGCCACCAGGCGACGAAAGGGACACCCGCACTCTTTGCGGAAGCTAGTAGTAGCAGTAGTAGTCCTAGTTCCTCACAAACACCTTCTCGTCCATCCGATGGTATGGAAATCACACATCAAGAACCAGAAGATGCCATTATACACATTGCACCCAAGGCTATGATACGACTTCGAGAATTGCAAAAGCAGCAACCTGCTGGGAAGGAAATTGTACTTCGAATGGGAGTTAGGAATGGCGGTTGTTCGGGTCTTTCTTATGTTATGGATTTTTCATCCAGGGAGGATATTCTAGAGGATGATGCCGTGGATGAATATCCGGAAGAGAATATTGTTTGTGTAGTGGATGCCAAGAGTATGTTGTATTTGTATGGTCTTGAATTGGATTATTCGGATGCTTTGATTGGTGGTGGGTTCAAGTTTTTCAATCCCAATGCGGAAGAAAGTTGTGGTTGTGGAAGTAGTTTTGGTGTCTAGAGTTAGAGATGAGTGATAGATAGATGGATGTATGCAGAAAGAGAGAGAGAGATAGGTGTTATTGGAAGAAGAAGAAGTCGTAGAAAAAAAGTTGAAACAAGTACATTATGATGGTTCTGCTATCACTACTGACTTAAATGGAAATTACATTGCACTTGTCTGCCAGTAAAATTGCAATGGTCAATACCAAGACAGCCATGATCAATGAATTTTGACTGTCGAATGCTGTTCCACTTGTAGCTGTTCCATTAGCGGCTCCTTTGCCACTTGCAACTGTGTTTGCATGATTCTTCTTCTTTTCCAATTTTACTTGACGTGATAGTGCGACACCCTCCTTGGACCATTCCTTCAATTTGTTCTTGAAATCATCAATGGTCTTGTAACCCTTGGACTGCATAATCTCTTGCAACTCTTGGCAAATCCGATCAAAGCACTTGGGCCCTTCTGTCCAGTGACAAGTTCCAACTTGTACAGCTGTTGCACCACATAGGATCATTTCAAAGACATCCTGCCCCGTGAATACGCCTCCAACTCCCACAACATCAATATCATCCACCAATAATTCTCTCATCTTCTTAACATTGGCCAAGGCTGTGTATTTGACAGCTCTTCCTGATAATCCAGCAAAACCCCCATTGCTTCGAATGGCGGGCATTTCTGCAATGGGATCCACCGAGAATGAGTTTCCAATGGTGTTGATGGATGCAACGTACTTGACGACATGCCTGTACTTATTCAAAATTTTAGCAGCACGGTCGTAATGAGGTCCGTCAAAGTAGGGTGCCATCTTGACTCCAAGGGGGATCTTGTTTTCTGAGAAAATAGGCAACTCAGAGACGGCTTCTAATACAGACTCCATTTGTTCGAAATCATATGCAATAATAGGTTTTCCAATAACATTGGGACAGGCAAGGTTGAGTTCTACCCCTGAAATTCTAGTTTCACCATTTTTGATTTTGGCATGAATGCGATGAAGCATCTCTATATTGTCATGAATGTTTTTTCCGGAGATACTGACAAAATATGGTTTGGTAAAAGTACTACTACTAACACCACTACCAAGGGCTTCGTCGATCGTTTCAGAGCTAATGTAATAATCAATGCCATAATTGGGGAGTCCTTCTGAATTCATACTTGCATGGCTTTCCTCTGCGTCATGGTGCCATGTTCGAGGAAGAGGATTTCCCGACTGTTCCACAAGAGTGGCTGATTTTGCAAGGACTGCACCGGCAGAACTTGATGCTATTTTAGATAGGGCTTGGCCAGATCCTGTCCGTGGACCTGATGCGTTGTAGATGCAAGTGGACAAGGGAATCGATGCAACAGTTGTTTTGAGGGAAATAGTTGACATTGTTAGTTAGGAGTGTATGCTTGCTGTATGTTTATAGTAAAAATGGTGTGGTATCTCTTTGGAATAAAGATAATTTGATGATTCCTATTTGTCTGGCGTCTGGCGTCTTTCAGACCATCCATCCATGAGATAAAAATGAGATATATACAACCCTCCTGGTACCAGTACCCTACGTTGTGTGTGTGCCGACTGACAGAACTCCGACATCAACAACATCAACTCCATCATCGCACTTGTAGGACAGTACCAGGTACCGTACCGTTGAGCTACTACGTGTACGTGTACGTGGGACAGCACCGCTGTAATGTAACATGGTGTACAGTAGTGTACAAATCGAAGTATCTCCATGGAACCGATAGGGATAACCGAGAATTTTGTTACACACGCACGCACATCCCAGACCATACTACTTGTTGATGAACATACACATTTTAGTGTGTGTATCAAGCAAGGACCAACAAACATCACCACAAGTCACAACACATAATCTAAACTAAACAAATGATGAAAAAGTCAATACACGTCTTTGCCACGCTTATCTCAATCATTCTCCTCTGCTCGTCTGCAAATGGAGCCGCATTATTTGGTATCTTTGAGAAAAAGAAATATAGCCCCCTGATTATGTTCAAGGTACCAAAAGGAACGATCAAAGATTGCGATGAAATGGAAAAGATTGTCAGGAAAGTCGAGAAGGAGCTTAATGTAAAGGTTGAGAGGTTGGACATTCTAAGAGATAGATTTGCAAGAAATCTTTACGAAAAGATTGATGAGGTTGAATTTAAGGGAAAGGTACCGTTGTTGTATCATCGAGAATCTCTTCAGTCGATTTATGGTCTAGATACTAAGGAAAGAGTTAGAGCATGGGCAAAGGGTCGTTGGTTACCTTCCAAAATGTCAGGAATAGACGGAAAAGGATCGGGGTCAGACCAGTTTTTGCCAGATGAACAAGAAGAGGAGGGGGAGCTGTTTATGGAAGAAGATTTGTCAGAGCTTCAGCAATTAGGACGGGAGAGAATGATGGAGCGAATGGATAATCAAGAAGATTAGTCGTAGTAGTTTAAGTATTTGAATGCTATACTATACATTTTTAATTTTGCCATTTTGTAGAATATCAAAATAATCATTTTTCATCGGTACCTAGCAAGTTGGAGCAACGATTCAATTTAGGATTTTGATCCTTTTCCCCCTACGACATGACCTCAAGTCCGTCATAGTATAGTGGCTAGTATCCCCGCCTGTCACGCGGGAGACCAGGGTTCGATTCCCTGTGACGGAGTGCTAATGTTTTTTAATCTTTTGTTTTGCAACATTACTGTAGGATCACACAAGTCATGGAGCTGCATCAACTAAGATCGATTCTTTATCCGACGCTGAGTTACTACCATCGTGGTAGCTGGTGAAAAGCATTCGGAACAAACAGACAGCACATCAAAATTAATAATATATGTAAAAATATAATGGTTCCTTTTATTCAAAATTATCCGTGGTGCGACCATCAAGACACCTTTTCTTCCTCCAACCCACTACAATTCATCATGGTTCACATTTTCCCCATTCATGACCATTGCCTCTCTCTCTCTCTATTATGTGGCATTCTCAAACCTTGCACAACCAGTAGTTCCTTACTTTTTTGCAAGGAGTTGATCAATGATGGAGTAGAGCAATACTCCTCCAATTCCAATGGCACATCCAATCAACTTGATGGGATCAAGTGACTCTCCAAGGAAGATAGCAACTCCTACAATGACAATGACACGCTTGGCAGTGTTGGCAACAGACTGAGTGACAGCTCCAGTCTTCTTCAAGGTCATGGTAGAAAGCTCATTGTATCCATAAAACCAAAGTCCAGAAGCAATCAAGTTAGCAGAAACTGCGGGGTTGGTCTTGAAAATATCGACAAATTGTCCAAGTTTGTGTCCTTCCTTTGCAATGACAACAGGGATGGACATGAGGAATCCTAGAATGGTAGTAAGAGCGAATTGGTTTCCAACGGATCCCATTCTTTCCTTGAGTCCTGAAGTCTCCATAAGCTTCTTGTTCTCATTTCCCTTGAAAGCAGCAAACAAGTTAGCAATGCAAGCAGAGATGAGAGCAGAGACAGCAAAGTCAAGTTCCTTGACGGAGGCAAGAATGACTCCTCCAATCACAATAGGAAGGCACATCCACTTGGCCTTGGAAATTTGCTTCTTGTACACAAACTGAGAGAGAACCGCAGCAAAAGCAGGTTCCGCAGCCTTGACAATCTGTCCAAAGGAAACAGCTCCAGCTGAAAGTGCAAAGACGGAAGCAGAGTGAGCACCCATGAAGCAGAAGGCAACGGGAAGCATCTTGACAATATCATCAAGAGTAACCTTGGGAGCTGCACGAGCATCGGGAGCGACCCACATGAAGAGAGCATAGATGCATCCTACACCGAGTTGAAGGGCAGAGATGGTCATGGGGAATCCAGTGGATCCTCCAGCAGCACGAAGAGCAAGCTTGTTGGTAATGTTATAGTAATAGTTTCCTACATACCAAAAGAGAAAATAGAGCAGGAGAGGAATGTCGATTCCTCCCAAAGCACCTGCTCCCCCGCGAGTATTCACGGCATCACTGGAGGCTTCCGATCGGAGGGCCTGGAAAGGAGGAAGCGTTTCAAACGCCAAAGGAGAAAAGGTTAGAAACGATTATTTCAAAGATTCACATGATTGCCGGTTCGTATAAGTGAAACGCCGTTACAAGAAGATGCCACAGTCTGAGCAGACATTCATTCATCGGAATTGCGATACGACAAGAGGAGACACTCTGTAAGGTTATTTATAGTAAGAGAATGCGGAGAATCTTGCAACGACGATTCCCGACTTTCCCCTATTCACCTGCGCATGCCAATAGAAACCGACCGACTGGACACATCTTTTGCTCCCATAAATAAATCACTATTGATCGAGAGATGTTTTTTCAAAAGAAATTTTGAAATTTTTGAAAATTAAAAGAACTACTGTACTTACAAACTGATCGTTGCCCCTGCGTCCATCGACATTGATGGGTTGCACCAAAGCCTGATTGCGTGAAGCAAAGGGAGCCTTGGTGCGAACAGCGTTGCTCACAGACGAGGTGGGGTTGAAAGCAGCGACGGTGCTAATGGTAATTAAGGCAATTGCAGTTGAGAGCTTCATGATTGGTTGGTTGGTTGCTTGATCAGACGATACGGTACTATCTTAGACTCTATGGTGTATTTTGTATTTTAGCGACTTTGTGTACACTTGTGCAATACGGAGTAATACTTTTTGTGTGATGGCACCTTGGGTTTCGGGTTGAACGATCGGAGGTCGGTTTGCAAATCCGAAAAATTGCGAGAGAATGAGAGAAAGATACCGACCATACAGTACTCTATGATGATGCATTGTGCCTACTATACGGTACTTGTACTGTACGACGTTCATCACAATCTACGATGTACTAGTACTCCTGTACGTACAGTACAATACAATACTCCTCTATGTACATGTGTCTATCGCCAACCAGAAGGCCCCCCTGGGGGCTATACTGAAGACCTATGACATGTATCTTTTCTGTGACGTAAGCCGATTAATTCGTCAGGCTTTTATTTAGAGCTTTAGTTAATGCATATTGACAGTCATGTACTTTGCACAGATGGCTATGCTCCAAAACGAGATTGAAAAATGTCTCAGTCTCTCACAACCGCAAATTAATGAGAACTCCTCTCTCACATCATGTACCTGGCTGGTACATACCTCTATCACTCACTAGCTCCTACAACAACAGCAGGACAAGGTACTTTCATCTTCTGGACACTCATCAAAGTTATTCATCACACAAAAAACATAATCAACATCAGTAACTTTATTAACAAGATGAAATCGGACATGAATAGAAAATACCCTGGACAAGGTACAGAAAAACACCAGGAAGTCAGTGTTAGCGATTGCGATTCTTCTTGTAGCACCGATAGCAGCAGTCATCGGAAAAAACAACATGATGTCGACGACGAGGATGCTGGTTCCACCGTGCCATTGTGTACATTTGCTGCTACCGGTACAACCCCAGCATTCCAATCCATTTATATTTGTCATACATGTTCTCAGAAAAATGTGTGCAGTGTCAGTCTTGGAGACAACGAACATGAAAATGATCTACAACACAAAGACAATCTACCAGACTCTACAGCTACTACTACAGATGGAAAATCCCTACCCCTGTGTATTTGTGAAAATTGTGCACACGAATGTCACGAGGCATTTGGACATAATGTGGAATACTATGGTTCGGGGCCATCATATTGCGACTGTTCGTCTTTTTATAGTGATGTTGGGGTCTGTCATCATGAAAGTGATAAGAATTTTCACAACGAATGTTGTGTACTACAAGATGCTTCCATTCAAGTTGCTGAGAAACTGGGGATTTCCAATACAGGTTTGGGAGTTAATTACAATCTTGACAAAGACGCATTGCATCATTGGCAGAGACAACATCAACAACAAGAAAACGAAATATATGGCGATCATTTCCACAAATTTCCCTTTCTTGCCCAAGCTTACACAGTGCCCTTGTTATCACAACCAGTTTATAGAATTGACGGAGGAGAGAATCAAATCGAGAAGCAGAGGTATTATGGATCTTTTGTTAGTGATGTACTCGTGGAGCAAGCTTTAGAATTGATTTGTCATTCCAGTGATACGCATTGGTTATGCATATCCAACGATTCCATATCAAATGAAACTTATCAATCGAATAGCAATTTGTGTGACCTAGAACGTATCGCATATGGTATTTTCCAACGGCATGTCCGTGCATTTCACCTTGAGGATAAACTAGGACCGGATGGAGGTGCCGAATGGTGGGTACAAGTTAAGAAAACATCAAACAGTTGTGGAGATTTGTCCGAGAAAGAGAAAAACGAAGCAATTGATTTGCATTATGACAAAGACGAAGAATTAGCTGAAACCTTTGATTTGGGTTCCTTTCCAACTCTCTCTACCGTCACTTATCTCTCAGGAAGTATGTTGGAGAATGAAAAGGGAGAAAAGATCTGTGCTGCTCCAACTGTAGTCTTTCCTCACACGTATGAAATGCCTGGCGAGGGGCCTATAGGGAGAGAATACGATGATACAGATGGGCATAGTGAAGTGGAGGAGGATGATAGACATCCGGATAAGCATCCTTTCAAACAACCACATCATGACACCACACCTCAGGTTTTGATTAGTCATCCTCGCCTTGGGAAGCATTTGGTGTTTGATGGTCGTTTACTGCATGGTGCACCTTCGAACAAGTTGCTTCGAAAATTACCTGAAATGATTGAGGACGATGGAGAACATTTTTCAAATGGTGGAGTTCGCGTAACATTCTTGGTCAATATTTGGTTGACAAGAAGGCCTTCAAAGGTGAATGTATTATCAAATGAGATAAGGAAGAAGATTATGACCAAGAACTGTGTCCATTCCATGCCCTCAAGTCATAATGATTTACTCAATCTTGACATGATCAAATTAGATATTGGTCATATTGATGTGCAGGATGGAAAAGGTGCCATGTACCAACGTGTTCATCTCCCTTTTGTCTCTTCAGGGGCTACATGGATAGATGGCAATAATGAACCTGGGAATGATGGCGATGAAGAGGATGATGAAAATGTCGAATCTGGTCTTGTGCTTAGCATGGTCCCTCCACCAGTGGATTACCGAGAAGATAGTGTATTCGTGACTTATGATAAAGGAGATTTGGAACCTTGCCTTGAATATACATCTACATCTCATGCCTAGTTTGACCAAAATATTGGGCTGTTGAACTCTCATTAATTAAAAAATTAAGTTGCGTTTGAATATTATTACTGAAACATCTTCAGTCCAACTCGTGTCGATCAAAACATACCTATACGTAGTGTACCAGAGTGTATGTAATACAAAGTGCCCCCCAGGTAGAAAGTAGATAGAAGATAGAACCCCCAAAACGTTTTGCATAAGGAACAAATATTTGGAAGTTACGAGATGAATCTCTCCCTGAAACGTGCGGCAATTGCCCAATTATGCTCAACAGCGAGTAAACACAACAATCTACTGAATGTGGCCAAATGCGCCAGAATCGCCTCAGAGAAGGGAGCATCCATGCTTTTTTTGCCTGAATGCTTTGGCTTTATTGGAAGTTCGTCCCAAGAAACTCTGGATAACGCCGAGGAGATAAATGACATCGTTATTTCCAAAAAGAAAGATGATTACTTTGAAAAGAAAACAGTTGATGGTGATATAGTGAGCACCAAGAAGAAGTGGCTGAATGATATTGAGAATATCGTTGAGCACGGCGTGGATCCGAGAGCTTCGGGGAACGATTCTACCATGACTAGTATGCTGGACAATGGTCAAATTTCAATTTTGGATGGCCTAAAGGCGATTGCCGTGAAGAGTGGATTGTGGATTTCTGCTGGCGGTCTTCACGAGAAAGGTGCACCGCCCTCTCCTGATGACGAATTAAGCCGACCTCGAGTGTACAATACGCACTTCATCATGGATTCGACTGGCAAGATTGTGGCAAAGTATAGAAAAATTCATCTCTTTGATGTATCAATACCTTCACAGGGAGTCGAACTACGTGAATCTGCAACTACAGCACCTGGATCCAAACTTGTTATCTGTGATTCACCAATTGGAAAGTTGGGACTGTCCACTTGTTATGATTTGCGTTTTCCTGAAATGTATGCGGCCCTTGTCCAACAAGGAGGAGCCGACGTTCTTCTCGTTCCAAGTGCATTTACAGTTCCTACAGGTAAAGCACATTGGCATACTTTATTGCGAGGTAAGAAAATACTACTTAAATCTGTATCCATACCTATCTAATTTTTCATAATGGCATCACATCTAATGTCATCCTTTCACGGCATTATTTTGCATTCATTTTCCTAAACACAGCTCGTGCCATTGAGAACCAGTGCTATGTCCTTGCATCTGCACAGTTTGGACAACACAACGAGAAACGAACAAGTTATGGACACTCTGTTGCCATTGATCCCTGGGGAGGTATTATTGTGGATGCTGGTGGGTACGATGGGGAGGGAGATTCTACTAGTGGTTTGATCGATGTTGGCAACGACCAATATAAGCTGACGTCACCGAATGTTGTTTTTTGTGATATAGAAGATGAAAAACTGAAATCCACCAGGGAACGAATGCCCATTCAGTTGCATCGAAAAAGTAGTCCGTTTTGTTGGTGAATAATGGGTTGTTGATTGTTGAGTCCGGTGGACATGGATGAGTGAGAACAAGTACAGTACTTCAGGATGTGATTGATTGAATATTATCTGGCTTCACTCTAATTCGATTAATACAATCGCTTATGTATGTTACAAGGTGCAATAATAATTAGTGTCAAGTAGTCTTGCCTCCACGACCAGTGCCACGGCCATTCCTGTTTGAGTAGAAGTGTCTCCTACCACCACCACCATGTCCAAATCTTGCAGATTCCCCTCCCCGCGTCCCATATGTTGACTGTTGCCTTGAATTTTGCCCATACGGTCTGTCGTTGGGACGATCATATCTTGGTGGCCCTCCTTCCATATTTTCATGCTGATGATAGTCTCTTCGATCATCTCCCTGATAATGACGTTTGTATCCACGACCTTGTCTGCCCTCCCCTACAGGCCCCTGATTATATCGTCCTCTGCCCCAATTTTCCTGATAGAATCGACCTCTACCTGATGGATTTTGTCGGCGATATTGGTCACCTCTACCGGCTGGATTACGTTCAAGATACCGTTCATTGCTGTCCCGTGACGTTAGCCCAGATGGGCTATTATAATTCCCTCGTCCTCTACTCCAACTCTCTCTTGGTATTCTGTAAATTGTACGATCCTTTCTCATTCCAAAAGATGCCAATTCAGCCATGGCACAATCCAAATCAAATTTCGAAAAATATGTTATTCCACTTGTTGTCTCCGTCTCGATCACCATGGTTTCATTCTTAGATATCTTTTTCATCTTTTCATAGGCACTCTCAATCAACTGGTCCACTCTATGACAAGTATCAATAATGGCTCTAGTAGGAATAAACCGTCCCGTCTTCATGTACCTACATATATTTCTTTGTATCAAAGTTTTCATACCCACACGTGGCAAATAATGATGGACGTTCTCACAACGGATTTGGAAGTGATTAGGGTTCATGTATGGTATGAAATGCACTGGTCGACCACTTTGAGCCGCTGCTTCTAATGCTGCACTATAATCTCTTCCTTTCTATAATGTTTCAAAGCAGAACAGGAAAAACACAAACGAGGCATTGTGAGTTACAAAAGTTTGTAAAATTTTCGCGTTTTCTTGCTCTTAGCTTCTCTAGAGCTAGAGATGTACTTACCGAGTTGGTATTCCCCCACGCCAAAGGCAAGTTCTGGAACTCATCCTTTTCCGCAAGAAATCCAAGTTTCGATATAGCAGCCGCCAATCCACTCATAGTTCGACCCTCTACAAAATCGAACCATTGTTTGTCTATGATCGAATTGACATGAACATTGTTTGGAAACCCCAAGTTATACGATAACAATGATAATGGATCTTCACGAGGGAGTTCTTTGAAAATGCATTCACTGACATAAAGGTCCACATGAGACACTGGGAATTCATTACCGGTAGTCGCATCACCGTTGTTGGATAGATTCAATTCCTCTACTACCTCCACTAAACATGCAATCAAATCTCCATGGCTTTCATACTCTAGTTGATTGATGGCTCCATGTGAAAGGTCCCGACGGAGGACTTGCTGCCAGGTAGATTGTATTGAAGAGTGATTTGTATACAAGGCCTTTATTTTGTCTTCAAAATCTTGACGAGTGATTTTATTACACAATCTTTGTGTGATATACCTCATCTCATCATTGCAAGGATCATTGATTCTTTGTGATATTGTTTTATTGTGTAAGTTATACTGGAGGAGATTGCTATGCTGGGTGTATAAAATAGAGGAAGAGTCCTCCATTGCACCACCGCTATTTGCAGAGAATAATTCTACCGGTATCTTCAAATAGACACCGCGTTGATCATCGATGGCAATATCAAGTATGGATGATGACGATGCCTCCTGGTGTAAGTTCTCACCCAATCCTGTAGAGGACTGGTGACGGATTTTAGACAAGAGAGTTGTCTTGCCAGCACCTTGAGGACCAATCGTTATATAAATGGGCTCTTTTGTTACGTTCTTAGTAATCCTATCATTATTTTTCGTTTCTCCCATGATGGGTCTTTTTCTAGTTGAATGAGGAGATGAGCTACGATCACGACTCAGTGTATTGCTCATCATCTTGGCTTTGTTACCCTGGTTGTTTTTGTCGCCAGCGATAAAACAAGTGCTGCGGTCTCGTCTGATATCGTACTGCGACCCAAAGGAAGAACTAATGAATGCAAACTGAGGAGTAGGAATGAAGAATTCGACAGTACTTCTAGTAGTAGTGAAAGAGCCAAAGAACAAGAGGAAAGTGAACATGGGTACAGTACCTCTTGATGATCATGGATGGATGATACCTAAATCAAACTCAATTAATGTATACACGATTGGTTGGTTGGTTGGTTGCTGGCATCTGACAACTGACAACTACTGACTAAATGATTTGTGTTTCGGACGCCTTACAGTACGCCTTCTGAGTGCTTTTGTGTCTTTCATTTTTTTATTGTTGTGTGTTGTTGGTTGTTAAAGAGGACACAACCACACTCGTATCACTCTACACGTACATACTACAAAGAAGTGTGGTACAAGTATGACTGCGAGCGAGATGGCCTACAGGTACAGTACTGTACCGCACCACAACATACAGGCTGTAAAACTGTCCAAAAATCCAAACCACAAGTTTTCTCTTGTTGTGACATTTTCTTCAAGAGAGATTCAAATTAAATTATGGAAATGAACATTTACATTAATCTTCACTACAACAGGTTAATTCAATCAAGCTTTTTCCTTCCTAATCATCTTTATCTGTGGGATCTAGCAAATCGTATGCTAGATATGTCATTAAGAGAGTACCCACGGAGATCAGGCTCAGTACTCCATACACTCGATTGAGTAAAAAGTCCATACCTTGAGATCCACAATAGGTAAGATAGAGATCTCCAATGACTCGACCGAACGTTCCTGCCTCAGTGGATAAAAGGCCGACATTGACAACGCCCTTGCTCCATGAACTGGGGATAGTCTTTGACAGTAAACTCATGTTGGGACCTTCACAGGCATTGGAGCTAAGAAATAAAACCAAACTTCCAAAAATGTATTGAGATAAGGGATATTCGTTACCAAATTTCATCATGATAATGGATCCAGTGCCTATGCCTATTTGCATACCCACAATCAGTTGACGATCACTATAATGATGAGAAAACTGTGCCACGACCAAGTTGGCAGGAACCATGAGTAGGCCTAGAGCCATCATGAAGAAGCCAATAACATTCTCACTCCATCCAAAGTAAAAATTCGTGACACTGGATGTGGAACTCATCAAACATTCCAAAATCAATTTGAGAACAAAGTAAATTACGAAAGTTGTAGCCACTGGAACATATGCAGAAAGAAATTTCTTCTTCTTGTACAAACGATTATCCGCAGTATCTTGCAAACTCATGTCCGATGTTGTTTCCAAATGTTTCGAGAGCAATGGACGTTGTTCCTCTTCATGGATGCTGCTCTTGATTCCTTGATGTTGTTGCTGCTGCAACTGTATCCCCAAAGGTTGTTCTTGTTTCCGTGGTGGATCACAAAAATACACAAACAAACACACTAGATAGACACACCACACCAAAAACATCAACCAACCTGTCGAATTCAAATCCTGAATATAACTGCTATGAAGTCCAGCTTGATCAGCATACAACAAAACACTGGATAAGGCCGGTCCTGCAGCCATACCCAACGATCCAGCAGTGACAAACCAAGCCGAGGCAGCCGTCCGTTCATTCCTTGAAAAACTATCCGCAATATAAGTTCGATTGATCGATCGAGCAGATCCAAATCCAATCAAGAGACGCCCAATCAGAACAAGGAGGATGGAATTAAAGGGAAGACCTAGAGCGTACAATAAGTTCCCAACAGCACTGCAAGCTGAGGCAAAGATCAATGCAGATTTGTAAGAGTATCTTGTCCACCAACTATACAAGACAGTAGAAACCAACGCTGCCGTGGGTGTCATTCCAATGATAAGACTTCCAAGAGACGGCGAGATGCCAAGTTTGGCAGCATAGCTTCCACTTGTTGGGGCAACAATGTAATAATTGGTCATGTAAAAAAATGTTGACAATAAATTCAAAACGTTGGATATTTGACGATACGAAGCTCCCTCATCTTCCAAACTTTGTTCTTCTTCATCTTCAGCTTCACCTATTTCTGGCACCATCATGGAGGCAGCAAGATAATTGACAAAGTCACTGCTTTGTTGCAGTTCTCTTCGTGCCTTGTGTATTAGATACAATGTATATTCAAGGGAATCATGAAAGTTGTTCTCTCCTTGCTTGTTCTTGTTGGCAACACGTTGTATAAATTTCTTTTGGTACCATGCGCTGTGAAGAGGATAAGGGTCCTCTTTCTTGTCGTCTAAATCCTTCTTCTCTTCGTGTCGTACTTCCTCCAATCGCGACGGCAACGAGGACGGCGTAGTAGCAGTAGATTCCATAATGCTCAAGTTATAGACATGATGATAACTCTTTTCCAACAATTCAATGAGTGAATCGATGCTTTCAGTTTGCAACAGTGGCCCAAGAATTTTCCTCCTCGGGTGACCAAAATAAATCTTGGAAAGTGTCTTGCGATTGATTTTATCATGCTTTTTTAGTATTTTACGCAATCCCGTTACATTTAAATCGACAAATTGGATCAAATGGAGTAGTGAAGATGCTATATTTTTACATTCCTGGTGTAACTGTTCGACTTGATCGTGAAGATTCATGGAATGAATCTCCTGCTGCTGCTGGTGTTCGGACCCGGTCGTGTAGTACAACCTTGCTCGATACAATTCCAATTGACTTGCAATGAGACCCTGTTGATACAAAAAGAATAAAAGAACTCGTTCTACTTGTTTATTGAGAGTTACCAAGAAGGAAGTATTGGCAGTCTCTTGGTAGAGGATATCCAGATTAGCAGAGGAATCGACGATTGGTTTAGCAATAATGGCCTCTTTCTGCTGCTGCTGAGAAACAATACTATGATAATAATTCTTTTCATGATCACGATACTGTTCTTCCTCGTCATTGTCCTTCAATAAATCTTTTAGTTCCTTATAGTCGATGTAATGATCCGACCATGGTAAATACTTTTGTTCTAATATTTTCTCCCCAAATTTCATCTCCTTTTTTGTGTGTAGTAAAATAAATAAATGGATGATTTTTTTTTATCTCTTGAAAAAACATATACACTATAAACAACCAAACTTGTATCGATAGCTAACAAATGCAAGTACGAGTACACGTAATACTGTACCACTGATCGTAATATTCACATCCAGCGACGCCTCCGTATCACAGTGTGTGTAGAATAGATGTTGTACCCAGGTACTTGTACTGTAAACTGTACGTAAGAGTCAGTACTTGGACAATCGATGGACGTAAGAATGTCAACAAAACAAAAAAAAAGTGGTACTTCTTGTACAAACAGCAACACGCAACAGACAGCAGCAACAACACAACAGACTACTAATTACTGCAAATAATTTCAAAATGTCTCCTCAGGATAAAACATCTTCCCCTCTCGATGCTTTCTTGAAACAACAACAACAGCTGCAACATGAAGATTGTGATCGACCTGCTTGCAAAGACACAGCCGATGCCATCTCAGCGGCTCTTGATCGTCTAAAGAAAACAACGACAACAAAAACATCCAATGGTAACAGTACCAGTGCCAGTACCAGGACAAAAGAACAAATAGCCGCCAAAGAATGTCCACCCAGTAAAGGAATGATTGGTGATGCAACTTGGACATTTTTACATTCCATGGTAAGTATAGATGTATATATGTGTGTGTGTGTGTGTGTGTAAGAAGGCATCGAGTGACATTTATTTTATAATTTCTTTATAAAATACATGCAATTCCTCGGCCTCTCTCTAGAGTAGAGAATCGGTATGACGTACTCTGTAGTTTGGTACGAAAGTACTCTCTAGAGGGTATTTTGCTTGCTTGCTTGCTTGCTTGCTTGTTTTCACCCAACCACTCACCGCCGTCGTCTCAACCATCCATCCGACATAATTTTGTGTATTTCACTCATCAGGCTGCATGGTATCCTGACAAACCCACTGTCGAACAAGAACGCAAAATGGCCAACTTTATGGATGCATTGGCTACTTTTTATCCATGTAGTTATTGTGCAGAGGATTTCCAAGAAAATATGAAACAAAGTCCTATACGGTAAGCAATGGATGGTGGATGGGCGAATGAATGAATGAATGCTGCTGACTCTGTGTGTATACGGTAGTTATTGTATGTGTGTATTATCAAAAAGAGAATGAACAAAAAACTAATACTCATATGCATTATTGAACTCCTACATCATCCAAGAACGAACACAAGAAAAGATTTATGTGTGTGGCTTTGCGAACAACACAACAAAGTGAATGAAAAGTTGGGGAAGAAATTATTCTCGTGTGATATAAAATCTTTGGATGAACGCTGGAGAAAGAGTGAGGATCCAGCATGCAATCCTTGAAGATGCAAGAAAGTAGGTAGGCAGGTATTTTGAATAATGGCCATGGGCTATGAGCATTGACAATGTAGATCAATAATCGATCGATCGATACATACATAGATATTCTCCTTTTCTCTTTTTTGATTAATTTACTATCGTATGGAATGTAATCCATTAGACTATCATTCATGTAGTACAAGTATGGATGTTGCAGTAGTAAATGTTGTATGATATTGTGTTTTACTGCATTCCTTCCTTCTTTACTGCTTATGCAACCTTTACATATTTACCTGAAGCCGCACTCCACTTGGAAAGCTGTTCTACCAATTGATCTCCTGTAATATTCTCTTCTGCAGCTGTAGTAACAATGACAAGTTTTTCATCTACACGAGTTTCCACATTGGACACTCCTTTTTTGTTTTTGGAGAATGAATTGGTAAGTGGTTGGAACATTTCAAAAAGAGATAGATAGAAAAGAAACAAAAACGTTGCAAGTTGCAGTGCAACATTCAATTTCAAACACAAATTCTAAGATCAGCAAAATCTACAAACTAAAGGACAGTAGAGCACCTACCTTGCACTTTCCCTAAAATCCTCTTGACTGCACCCGCGCATCCTTCACTGCGAACGACAAATCAGATCCATGGAAATAGTTAATTTAAGAAAACAAAACAAGGAACGAAAACACATAGTTAATAAGCAGGTAAGGTATAATATTCCTATTGGAGCGTTGAAGGATCATGGATTAAAAAAACATTCCTCCTGTCAGTCGTCGTGATACCCATGCCATCACCAACTAGTGTAGCTAGATAGCTAGAAACATACACATCGCCAGGCATGCCTTGCAAGAAGTTCCAAAAGTTCGCCCTAATCTTACCATGTCATTCCAACTTCCAATTTAATTTCTGGCATTCTTTTATTTTAGAGTGAGTAAATGGACCGATTTAATCGTCTCGGAATGTCGCTTGCTACAGGGATTGTTTTATACGAAAAATGTACTGTACTGCTACCAGCTACTGCTACTTCTTCTGTATGTACCTACACTCTCTCTCTAGTGCCTAGTCTTTCTGACCAATCCCCTGGGGGGCAGTGTAACCCCTGGGGGAGACTTTTTGGTGCTGTAGCATTATCGGCGAAATAGTTTTAATTAACAAGACTAATTAAATCTGGCTAGACAGATTTATCTATAAGACACGGGTGTCAGTTGCCATATCTTGGTTTGTTCATACGTCTATTATACATTAAGTTACAACCTTCTATGCACAGCACTTTGTGACAATTTTGTGTAGTTTTGTCACAGATATTCCTCCGAGAATTGAGAGTTCCCCCCCTACTCCCCCCCGTATGCCTTCAGTATGTTTTTACGCCCCAAGCGTCTCATACTTAATCAAATTGTGCATTCTTGTAACTTCAAAAGCTGCCCAATTGACCAAAACTTTATCAAATAGTACACCGATTGCTACAACTCAACACCCAAAAGCATAAACAAAGGCAGGATGCATTTGGCTATAAGCAGTTGAGCTCTACAAGACTCAAAAAATAGTCATTTTCTTTCCACCGTCGTAGCAGCTACTACTGTGGTCCAGTGGCGCCAAATCATCTCCTGCTGTATTTTGAGCATGAAGAAGAAACACCAATCAACCAACATTAATTGAAAAAACTTGCATTGATACTATGGCAAAAATATGTATTGGATGCAGAGTTTCTGCTGCAATTGGTCCTCTTGGACCAGTGCCACGCAGATATTGTAGTACTCGTTTCAACTTTTTCCAATCATCTTCATCTGGTTTTGAAACCCTTGTGCACAAGAAACAGACTGCGTTTTGGATATCTAGTCTACATCGTTTGCTGATGTATAGTAGTTTTGCTGTGATGCTGTGGAAAAGGTCTGCTCGCTCTTCGTCCAAAGCTTTTGCATCTTCCCTTACGTTGAATAGGAATCGAGTCGCTGGGGTCACTGCATTCCGAGTGATGTCTTCACTAAAACTTTGAATGGCTCCCAATACGTAATCCTTCATGTCAATGCTTACTGTGCGGTCATCATGGAGTCTAATTTTCATACCAAGAAATTCTAATTCTTTTCCACGGGTCACAGACATTCTTCCGAATCGTTTTTCTATCTCTGTTATGACTCTTGAAACAACGGCAGGATCTGTATGGGTGATTAGGTTATCATCTACGTACCAGCAGATGGTACATTGACTACCGTCTATCGTGGCATTTGCTACGCATTGGTCATATGGGTTTATCTCGAAACCCATGTTCTGTAGAGTGGACGAGTACAGTTCGTACCACAACAATGCAGACTTCACGCATCCATATAGCGCCTTCTTGAGCCGCACGTATAAGGTTGCTCGTTTGTTTTTTCCGTAGTACCGTAGGTGTGGCTTCCATTCTGGATGCAGCTCACACATTAGTTCCGCTTCTCTTCCGACGATTTTCATCGCAACAAAATCATCCATCAGAGCATGGAGATAAGCACCTACTACATCTGCGATGGCTACATCTCGTCCTTCCATTGCCGCAACCATCAAGGTAAGTAGAATTGAGTCTACACCACTAGTTGGGGATGCTGTTTCTTCTCTAGTGTAGCGTTTTCTCTGTTTCCTTCCATCAGCGCAGCCTCGCACCTTGAGATTCGGGTTCTCAGGGGTGTGGTCTCGTTTTTCTTGTAGGATGTTGATCATTCCCAATGCTTCCTGCTTTTGTTCCGGTGTGAGAGAATCAGGATCTAGGACATCCATCACGTCCATGTTTTTGAACTGCCGAAATTCCTTTAGCAACATTTTTTCTGCCTCTTTCCCGTGTTTCCGGATACCAGCATTTGCAGACATTTGGAGCAAAATCACCCCGGAAAGGTACCGTTCAAGAAGATGGGTCTTCTTCGATAGTTTGAATTCGGAAATGGCACAGAGTAAAAATTCTTCCCTGGTGGCATGGTCTAGGGATTCAAAACTGTGCTGTAAAAATTGGAATTCGCTCCCGTAATACTTGGGGTTTGGAACACTAGTCCGCATCCCTCGTCCCAGCGAAGCGTGATCTGGGTTATCAACAGCCTCACCATCGCCATTTCCCAATGTTTCTGGGTTATCAACAGCCTCACCATCGCCATTTCCCAATGTTTCGGTATATGACAATTCACCGTCGCTGTTTTCATCAGAAAATGTTTGGTCAATTTCACCATCATCGTCAGAAAATGTATTGTCCTCGAAGCCTTCACCATCGCTCTCACTTTCTACGTTCCCACTCTCAGAATCGTTGCTCGCGCCGCTCTCACTTTTGAACTCGTCACTTTCACTCTCCAGTACATAGTCAATCTCATCTGAGGAGAAGGGTTTACTGTTTTCTGCTTCTGCTAAAAAATCTGGAGAGTCGTTGTCGTCGGCAGATGAATTTTCGTCCTCTTCTGTGGCTGCATTGGTGGCGTCGATGATGCCAATGTCGTCCGTGTCGTCAACGACCGGATCGGGTACCACAATCTCGTCATCCTGGATATCTTGTTCATGAAAATCATCAATTGTTGGGAATTCGCCGTGTTCAAAGGGGACACCCGGGCGCCATTCGAACAACAATCTGCCATCACGGATGGCCGGCTGTTTCTGGTCGCGACCCAACTGGTTCACCCGGTCAATCACTTCGTCTGTGACTGGGAGAATACGAACCATCCGTCCAGATACTCGCCGGCCGCTCTCAAGGGACATGAAACGATATTTCCGGTTTGTTCCGACTGGATCAAGAACTATGCACCCAATGGTCCTCGGTTGAGGTGTGTTGGTGATGGAGTCATCTATTGCCATTTGAATATATGAACCAAAAGGAATTTTTATTGAGTTGTAATCGAGGTGTGGTAGGTTTTCTATAATGTTCCGAGGGGAAAGTGTGTCGGAAACACCATGTTCTCCAGGGAAAGCATTTAGCATCAGAATGACTTTTCTGATGAGTCCGTGCAACATCTCTTTTGGGAAGAATTCATAAGGGAGGCCATGTATCGCAGCTCGGCATCCTTCTTTGATTGTTCTTATGGATCTTTCTACTTCTGGGACATGCCCACCTGGTTCAGGACATACAAGGTGGCAGGGCAACATGTGGTTCCTCAGAACCTCAAATTCCTCATCTGCATGAGCAGCGGTGATCCGGAAGCCACGAGAGTGATACACTTGTCTCATTTCGTCAAAAGCTTTCTGTAATTCTCTTCTTTTTCTGGAACTGGGAAATGAGACCCATCGGTGTTGGAGGTTTCTACTGATACTGTGAAACACTGGTAGTCTATTCATGTAAAATAAGTCAAGGCAAACCGTCACGAATTTGTACTCTTCATAGAGAGGGCGAGGGATACCTACTGGGATCAGGTCTTGGACTGCTGTTGGTTGTTGTCTGGTAGTTCGTCCTTTAATTGCTGGGACTGACGGACCATAGATCTTCTCCGCTCTCCGGACATCCGCCAGTGTAATGGGGAGATTGCTGATGAAATTCCCCCCAACGATCTTCTCCAAGCGTGACTGGGCTGGGTGGAATAATGCTTTACTCACATCTTGGGCTAACTTTGCCTTCTGTACATCTCTCCTTCTATACATTCTTTCATTGTGTTGGACAGTCTGAAAGAGAGACACATGTGTGGTGTCATTGTTGTCGGAAATGAAGACCTTGTCTGATTTTGAGTCAAAGACGAATAATCTGTTGTGTTTACGAAATTTGATGAACGACATAGGATCTAACCACAACTTGAACGCATGCTCTACTTTAGAATCCATGACAACACGGTAGGTGTCAATGACTAATGCGAGGGATAAAATATTTGCTATAGAGTTAGGATTGTACCACACGTCTATGTCACCGAAACGTCCTACCATCCTAGAATCCATACAACCACCATTGGAATGTACTTTGAGAACATATCCCTTTGGGTGCAACCTTATGTCCGTCAACAGCTCTTTGTTGTTGAAAACATGTACCGTGGACTCACTGTCTAGAAGAATGAGATTGGGATCTAAGGTTCCTGTGGAGGTGGTGAGTTGTATGTGATTCATAGGACTACCGTCAGACATTTGATGTGATTGGCTCAAGACGTGGGCACTCACCTGAACATCTGTGCAAGTTGGGAGTTCCTTGACTTGGATTCATCAGGGGGTGTCGGACACTGGTTGGCATAGTGTCCCTGAGACTTGCACTTATGACACTGGATGTGTTCTTGGATTTTCCCATTCTTTCCAGCCACTAATTTTTCGTTTCCGTCTTGTACAAAAGTGAGACCGCTCTGGGCTCTTCCTTTCCTCAAACGTGCTTGTAGATTATTTTCATGTACATTTAGAGCGCTGGTCGCTTCTTCTACTGTGTCAGGGTACTTGTTGGTCTTTAGACTGTAGTCATTGGAAAGGTTCAGTTTCAGTTGAGAGTATCTTCTTCTGCATGCTCCTCGGATGATCTGCATAGCAATGGCTTTCTCCCTGATTGTCTTTATCTCTTTTGCTTTGATTTTTGACCTCTCGATTTCAGTGAGGGGATTACCTTCTTCATCTGTAAGGCGCCCCACCCTTTCATTCATCTCTGTCATGTCTTTGGTTGAGAACCCAAATGGACCGTCATATTGCTCATGTACTTTTATCAGGGCAATGAGTCCTTTCACATAGTCAGCGTTCTCCATCTTTTCACCTTGTTGGAAGTTTAGGATCTTGGCAAGAGACTCTAGTTTGGAGAGCGGCTTCGGCACAGTATGATCAAAACTGGATACAATTTCCCTTACTACCTTCACCAACCACAATACATCCGATGTTGTGTTCTTTTCTTCGAACTCATCTCTTCCGGTAACTTTATTCTTCATGGTCTTAGAGAGGAGCTTCCATACTGTGGCATACAGCCTCCTTTTTGCTCTGCTGAGTGCTCTTGTCTCAGAGATGTGTTGCTTCACATCTTCCTTCCACATCTCAACCAGTAAGTCGTCTTCCTTTTCTTCCGGAGTCAATCTTCTTGGTGGATCCAGCTTCACATCTTCATAAGTCTCCAAGATTGTTGCTACTGTCTGTCCTTCAGTCCACTCGGACTCAATGGTGTACCGAAGTTTCTCAAACACGACATCTAACATTCGTTTGTGGCCACCTTCCTTTGGAGCCCGAATGAGTGTGTAGTTGTCCATGGATCCTGCCGGTGTTCTTGTGGTTCCCTGTTGTGAACCTTTTGATTGTGGCCCACCGGGGGGATTAGCACTGTTGCTGGATCCATTGTTGGATTTTGTGGGATCAGTCATCTCTCTTCCTTCAAGTGATACAACGAACTTGGACTAGGTGTAATCAGGTTTCGTAAAAACACTGATTGACCTTTGGCTTTATTATGGATTAATTTTAATTTTCTTTTATGTTATAAATTATAATCCACGGTTACCGGACTGGGACTGTAGAATCCAGAGTCACTGCTGGAAGTAGGATGGTAATTAGAAAGTAATAGAAAGGATCAATATTAATCACGTCTTTACTTTAGGATAAAAGAAAATTAATGAGAGGTCTTCTCATTCATTCGTCCCTCGTACCGCATCTGCATACGTTCTTCGGTTTTCTTTTCCATCTGGCATGTCATCTGGTGTGCCATCTGGTGTAGATTTATTTAACACAATTTTTTCGTTCTCGACGACGTCATCTGTCCGACCAATATTCAGGCACGAGGATACCTTAGGAGATACGCTTTTTCCGTTTCTTCCAACAGTTAGGGGTTTGTTGTGGAAGGTCTTCGCAAAAAAAAATTCTGACACTCTCCCCTGGGGGAGAGGGGAGAGGGGGGAGAGGTCAGAAAGACTAGGCACTAGAGAGTCGATTATCATAATATCTACTGGTAAATAAAAAATGAAAAATGCCATGAGGTGTTTACATAGCTACTGTAGCTACTGTAGAGAGAGAGAGAGCTCAAATGCAATAGCCCGGGTTCAAGGGATTAAATATACAAGAGCGATACTAAAACAGTGGAGGTGAATAATTTTGTACAATTGAAACTCTTTGTAAACTATTTCTTTTAATTCCCATAGGTAGTCTTTTGTAGCAATATTTTCCAAATCATGGCATGGTGATCACTAGCTACGTACTATCTTCTGGACTCTGAAGCGAGTGCAAAATGAGGATAAAACTGTGAGGAGGTAATGTCAATAATAGTTACAAAGTCAAAACTGGAATGGTATTATAATACTTCACAAATTTTTGGCAACTCATGTTTTTCATCAAGAAGAACTTCATTGAGGTTATGGAAGTTGCTTAAGAAGTGAGGAGCAGTGCCATCTTTGTTGGAACAATAAAAGAGGAGGGGGGGGCTCATTTGGATACCAAAATGGATTCAAGAAGAGGAAAGTGTCTATTACCTATTCAATTTGTTTCAAATAGCCATTTGGGAAGGAAAAAGGTTTGCCATGGATTGGATACTCTTCATGAACCAGTTGAAGGTACACTGTTCCATCAGGATATTTGCCGAGGACACAATTGTACATTGCATCATGTTTGGGTAGCATCACTACTACTAAGACTGTACAATGTTCACCAGGAATTAGATGGGTTTGATGTGGTTTTGGTGCCATAGTCACTGGGTTTGCATATAACAATCATCCATGGTAGTGCTTACCACCAAGGCTGGATCGGGTGGTGGCAAGAAAGGTAATGCATACCAGTTGAAGATGAGTGTGATAGGGAATTGTAAATTTGTCCCAGCAAGTGATCACTTTGGAGCTGAGCTTCACATCCATTCCAGCTCTATCCAAGATGTCTTGGCCTAAAATTGATCATTAGCAGATTGTTTGTTGTCTTCAAGCAACAAACTCAATGTCTTCTACTAACCAAAAACAAAAACAACCCATTTTTGAGGATTTTACAGCCAGTAGGAATACCCAATCAAGTAATACTGCTGTGGGAGGTAGCACTTGAACAATCGACAACTCAGCTAGAATCTTGGAGAAATGTTGATTCCAATTGAAGTTTTGTTTATAATCATCACCATAAGGATTTTTGTCATCATAAGAACAATCATCCTCTTCAGATTTTGTTTTGGATTCAGGTTCTTCATTTGGCTCTGGGTTGGGTTCCTCATCCACTTCATCCTGGTAGTGATTGTCTTGGCGAATATTACACTGAGTAGAGGAGAGCAAAAATGTTGGCCGTTTTTGTTGTCTAAGCACTCATTCCAAGTGCAAGTACCATTATGCAAGGGGCAAGGATCATGGGTTGAATTTTAATACCACTGCCATGTTTTGACAGAGTATGATAACTATGATCAGATAATAACAAGCTTGAGTCTGATTCTCTCCGCCAGTTTTCAGTTGTAGTTCAAGGTGAAAGGTGGCTTATATTCTTTGGCAAGTTTGGCATTGAAATCTTTCTTGAGGTTGATTTTTTTGGATGCTCTGGTTCTAGGTTTGTTGTAGCTCTTTTGGAAGTCTGACTTGGATTCACATTGGTCCAGTTGAGAGGCTTGACGTGCTGGTGCTTGGCGATTGAATTGGCTCCTCATCATGGTGGTTCACGATGCTGGTGAGAAAATAGCGATTTCAGGGTCAGAATTTTGTTTCAAGGGTCAAATTAAATTCAAAGGAGAGGATAGCCTCTCAGATATCCTAACCCCACAATCAAAATTATCAAGAGAAGGATAGTAATCTTGGAAGGATACAAAACCTTTTGAAGACAGTTCTTTACCAGAGAAGTTCACGATACCAGGTACTACAGTACCTATCTATATCGGCCAGTGCTGGTACCGTACTCCTTCTGCGCGGCGCTTCACTTTTTGCAATGCCGGCTCAGCTGCCAGCATTTTTTATTTTTTAGCCTGTCATCAATTATCTCTACACGAGTACCACGTACCACTTTCACCTACACTTTTCTTTCCCTCGTCTCTCTATTATTTCATGACTTTTGTTCATTTGTTGCAAATCAATAAATAAATAAAGATACCTTTCACAATCAATCAATCAATCAATCAATCAATCAATCAATCACGCACCAACCAAGCACAGAAGGAAGGTAGAACAAACAAGGCAGAGAAACAAGGACAAAATTACGAACAAATTCCTTACTGTATTTCTTTCAACAAATACCGGTAGTTCCTCTCTCTAGAGTAGCTACTACGAACTGGTTAGAATTCTGAATGTTACGGTTGATTCTTCTTCTTGTTCTATGCCGGATCATTACTGTTAGGACTACTGTTACTACTATTACAACAAGAACAACCAAAGGCTATTCCTTTACTACTCCTCTTGGGTGGTTGTCGTTGTGTTTGCATTCGAATTCCATCTTGTTGTCATTATTACTGCTACTGTTGTTGAGTAGTTCGTTATCTACTACTACAACTAGTACAAGAACATCAGCGGCCTTTGTGAACGGTCCAAGCTGTGCAGATTTATTATCACGAGGTAAAACAAGAATAAATACAAGTGTCACACCATCTTGGTCTTGTAATAGGATTAGGAATCCCACAACTTCTACTTGTGCAGCAACAACAACAAATAGTTTTAGACACGACAATTATTCCTATTCAAAGTCGTCGTCGTCTTGGTCATCTTTGTGGCGGTTGAAAATGTCACACACGAATTGGAATCAGGAGAGGAAGTCTTTGGTAGGAAGCAACCAAACCAATGAGAAAAGAGTAATACACAATCCATACTTGAAACCTTCTCAACATACTTCTTCTTCTCCTTCTTCGTTATTGCGAATGAAGAAGCAACATGACAATGACAGTTCGCAACAGTCACCTGCTAACATTTCTAATCCATATATGAACACCAGTAGGAGAAGTAACAAAGGCAACAATATTAGCAGCAATAACAACAATAATCAAAATGAAGCCAGTACCATGTCATCGTCACCATCATCGTCATTGGATCAACTCCTCTTTGGAGTGGATTCTAAATTCTCCATGGGGAACAAGACAAATCCAAGGGAATTCTGCAACCCTTACAACAAACAAATGAATCAAGTCAGCAGTAGGACAGATGCTGTGAAATCAGTAGAAGTAGCCGACAATCCATACAAGAAGACCAAAATTTCTCACTTCATGGTACCAACAATGGCGGCTAAAAGTGAAACCATGTCAAGTTCTTCTTCTGAAAATATCCATCATGATACAAGCATCCCCATGGACTTTGAACATTCTCTCACCGAGACACTCTTGAAGAATTTTGGTCATGCATCATATCGACCAGGACAACTTGCCATTATCCATTCCTTGTTGAAGGAGAAACGTGATGCGGCAGTGTTTTGGTCGACGGGGAGTGGAAAGTCGATTTGTTATCAGATACCACCATTGCATGTGGGTAAAATTGGTTTGGTGATTAGTCCCTTGATTAGTCTCATGGAAGATCAAGTGGCCAAATTGAATGGGTTAGTGGGGAGTGGCGGTGATGATAGTGATGATCGTGGCAAAAAGAGACAGGTGGCAGTGTTTTTGGGAAGTGGACAGAGAGATCCCATGGCACAAGAGAGGGCATTGAGAGGTGAATATTCCTTGATTTATTGTACTCCTGAGAAATTAGTCAGTGAAAATGGATGGTTTTTAGATCGTTTGGGTGAATTACATCATAAGAATGGCAAGGGAGATGGAATATGTTTGATTGCAGTGGATGAGAGCCATTGTGTGAGTGAATGGGGACATGACTTTCGAAGAGAGTATCGTCAAATTGGGAGTTTTTTGAGGAATCATAGATTGCTGCAGAATATACCCATTTTGGCATTGACCGCTACAGCAGTTCCTAGAGTTCAGCAGGACATTATGACATCGTTGCAGTTGAACAATCCCAAGGTTGTGAAACAATCGTTTGATCGGGAGAATCTCATTTTAACCATCAAGAGGAAACCTCCCGGTGGATATAAAGCTGCACTGTTAGGATTTGTCAAGGAAATGAAAGAGATGAGGACAAACAAACGATTTAGAAATGAGAGTACCATTGTATATTGTCCGACTCAGTCACTTGTAGAAGAAATCACGGCATGGCTGGAACAGAAATTCCAAGGGAGTGACGTGAGAGTTCAATCCTATCATGGTGGACAGTCGATGGATCATCGATCGGATGCTCACATTAACTTTTTAACTGGTAACACATTGGTAATTGTTGCGACGTTGGCATTTGGAATGGGGATTGATAAGACTGATATTAGGTGAGTGGTAATGAAACGCAATGGCAATACGTTGTTACAACTGAAAATGGCATGTCGTCTGAAATATTTATCTTATTCACCACGAAATAGGCAAATCATACATTACGGGCCTCCTAAAACCATGGAGGAATACTATCAGCAAATTGGAAGGGCTGGAAGAGATGGATTGGAATCCAAGTGTATCATGTACTGCAATAGCGCAGACTTTGACCAGTACAAGGGCGATTTCTATCTTGGAAATCTTCCTTTGGAAATGAGGTCGTACCAAGAGATGAACATTGACGCTCTACGGCAATTTGCAATGAGCGATGATGCGTGCCGAAGGGCAGAAATACTCAATTTTTTCAACGAAAAGCCTTCTTTTGGAGAAAGATGTGGAACTTGTGATACTTGCGTGACCCGTGCCACTTATTCTAACGACCTTGAACGCGACTTTGGTGAAACTGGAGCCAGGCTCACCTTGTACGCAATTTCTGTCCTTAATAATAAGCAAGGTATAAGTACAATTGAAAATCTCATCAAAGGGAGGAAAATTGAATCTTCTCGATATAAAAATGTAAATGTGAATGAAGAGCAAATTAAAGCAAAGGTAGCTGAAATGAAGTCCAGAATATCAGGCTACAAATCAAGATTACCCGTTTCATATTTTACAAAAGATCTACTTCCAGCGCTTATTGCCAAGAATTTCGTGAGAGTTCTAACTCAATCCATGACGATGAATGGCAGGAACAAGGTAAGTACCATCCATCCAGTCAGTTGTTGTTTATTTTCTTGGAGCGAGCGATGTAATTTACATGCACTTTCTTCATTCCTACCTGATTCCTACAGAAATGGTCAAGTTACACTCTCACACCCAAGGGCGAAAGTGCCCTCTTTGGTGGACCCATCATTTTACCTGTACCTGCATCCATTCGTGAATATGAAAACGAGCGCAAAGCCATGATCAAGGAGTCAGTAGCAAACTTGAAGCAATTTGGAGCTGACGTCGATCAAATTCCAAAGCACGAACTGGAAGAAGGCGATGGAGTAGTCTTCAAGGCTCTGAATACATGGTACAAGTACCTGGATTTGCTTCAGCGCAATCAGCGCACGGATCGTTTGAACGAACTGGAAGATTTGAGAATGAGAATCAATGGGTGGAGAATGGACATTGCCGTGAAATACAGAATCGCTCCGTCCGAAGTTATGCCTGACCACCTGTAAGTCCAATGCGTAGTACACAACATCATATCTTCTTTGGAACTTGTATATGGGTACAAGATCTCACATATTTATACCTTTTTCCCAACGCACACAACCACAACACACATATCATGGCACATGACAGCCTTTTGAGTGTTGCATATGCTGCTGCTTCCGTCAGAGGTGGTAAAACAATGGAAAAAGAATCATTAATTTCTGCAGGTGTACGTTCACGAGGCATTGACAACTTGGTAGATATCCTCAATGAATGGATACAAGAAACAGATGGTTCTCCTCCTCCTCCTTCTTCTTCTTCTTCTCTTATGAATGCAACAACATCCCACAACCACCATACTACCAAATCGTCCACAAAAAACCACTCTCCCATGATCCTACCCGACACACCCTTTCAACCCACCAAAGCTTGGGACTTTGCCAATTACAAACCCAACAAAAAAACAGGCCTTGCAACATGGGAAAGTTCCTACAATCGCTTTTCCCGAGGAGAACACCCACAATCCATAGCCATGTCACCCGACAATGGCAGGCCCATCCAAGTCAACACCGTCCTTGGACACGTCATGGATGCTTTGCTCTATGGTCGACCCGTCAACTTGAAATACTTGTCATCCATGCTACCAGCACCACCTCCCAACCAATCCGAGTGGGAACAAATGTTACAATGCCAAGTCGAAACGGGTATAGACGTCACGGGCAATCCCAAAACATCTGGCAAACACGGAGAATCCGTCCGTATTACAGATTTCTTGGAACCCATCATGGGAAAAGAATTCACTCAAAAAGACTTCAAGGACCGAACCGACCAAGAAAGAACAAAGTTTGAAAAGTGGTGTCAACATTACAAGTGGTTCTCTACCCTTCGTCGCATTGAATTCACACCTACATTTCTCCAAGAACAAGATCAAGAATAAGAAGAAACTTTGGATGTAAATGTATAAGATGAACAAACTATACTACTTTTGTTTTATAAAATACTCGTATGATTCAAAAAACAAATAACATTACTTGTGTTTCTTCTTTTTCTTATTCTGCTTTTGCACCAGCTTCAAATCACGTTCCTTCCAATCACTCCTCTTGACCTTGATCGGGCGTGACCCCAACCAACTCTGATCCATCTCCCGAATAGCTCTCGCACAATCCTTGGGATCCATGAGCGACACAAAGCCATACCCCTTGCTCAATCCTGTAATTTTATCATATACAATACGACACATGACAAAGGATGGATATTTCGATTGAAAGGCTTCGGAAAGTTTCTGTTCTGTAATGACCTTATCCAAGTTCCCAACGAAAAGGCGATAATCGTTTTCGGGAAATTGGGATAAGTTGGGGTCTACCCATGTTTTCCCCGCGGCGATTCTCAAGGCTGGTTTGACATTTCCCTCTTGTGAAATGTCCAGTGGCATATTGGGTTGTTGTTGTTGCTGCTGTTGTTGTTGTGTTGGTGGTGGGTAAGATTGAGACGCATGCATGGGCATGGGAGGTTGAGGTGGTGCAGGGGGTGGCGGAGGAGGTGGCAATGCATGTTCTGGAACTGTAATGTGATAAATATCCTTCTTTTCTTCTTTTTCTTCCACACGACGAGAAGGATGATACGGATGATGATGATGATGATGAATGGGAGGTACTGAAATTGTAGCTGTTGCCTTTTTCGACACGACCACAGTACCACCATTCGCAGCGGTAGTAGCAGCACTAGTAGCATTCCTTTCAGGATCTTGCTCATTCGGTTCCTCGTGATGATGATGATGATCCACACGGAATCTTTTGGCAGGTCGTCGCACTTCTATTCCAGTTTCATCATCATCATCATCATCATCTTGTTGCCCAGTACCAGTCGTTATTGCCGTCTTGGTCCCTTGTACTGCGATTGGTTCTTCTTCTTTTACTTCCTTTACTACTTTTCCATTATCTTTATGGTACTCCTCCTGCTGCTTCTGCTGTTGTTGCTCAAGGTGGTTGTTACGATCATCAACATCAACATTACCATCGCCATGATCCAGCAGCGGCAGTTCCTCTGAGGCAACTGCAGCCTCTCGAGCAGCTTCTTCGACCTGATCAAAGAATGCATCCAGATCATCTTCTTCCTCTTTTTGTGACATGGCTGTTGTTATGAATAAATGTGTGTATGAATATATTTATAAATAGAATCAATGTATCGACCGTTCCTCGTTTGTGTTTTTGAATCATTCCTCTTCTTCCTCCTTTGGATGTGTCTTCTTGAGTGTGCTGCTGTACGCACAAATCATACGGCGAGAGACAGAAAAGGAATCTCTCTAGTTTTTATATCTCACTGATGCAATGCAACTGCTGATTTTACTTATACACTGATAGAAGAAAGAATCCATCCATCCATCCATCCATCGGATTAGGAATTGAATTTCATGAGTTCTACAATCAAGCAACAAAACGCAGAAAGAAAGAAAGAAAGACATGACCACTACCAACGCTGCCATTAACACTCATAACGAGGACAACAAGAAAAAACTACCTTCCTATACCAACCACAATGGCTTTCGAATGCCCTCTGGCTTCCCCGCTCAAAACTTTGCCAATGCCTTAACCTATAAACCACAACCCAACGATGTATTCGTCGCAACCTATCCAAAATGTGGAACGACCTTGATGCAACACATGGTTTATATCATGCTCCATAAGGAGGGTGCGCCTATTCAACCGAATGAACGATTGGATGTTCTATTCCCTCATTTGGAAGAAGTGGGTGCGAATTATATGTATAATTGTGCTGGTGTGAATATTCAAAGGGGGAAACGTTTGATCAAGACTCATTTGCCATATGATATGACCCCCATGTGTTCTTCTGGTGACAAGGGTGACGGTGCCAAGTATATTTTTGTAGCAAGAAATCCAAAAGATTGCATCGTCTCCTTCTATCATCATACAAGAGGATTTCCCAAGCATTATGATTTTGAACATGGGGACTTTGATGTGTTTTTTGATTTGTTTTGTCAGGGAAGGGTGGATTTTGGAGATTATTTCAAGACTCTGAGGTCATGGTTGGATCATAAGGAGGACAAACATGTATTGTTTGTAACGTATGAGGATATATGTCGTGATAAGAGAAAGGTTGTATTGCAAGTTGCAGATTTTATTGGACATGATGATGGTAATTTTTTGAGAGAGGAATTGTTGAAGAATGAGGAAGCTCTCTTGAAGAAGGTATTGTATCATACGTCCTTGGAGGAAATGAAGAAGGATCCATTGAGATGGTGTAGTGAAAGAAAGGTGGAACATACACCTTTTATAAGAAAGGGACAAGTGGGTGGATGGAAGGAACTCTTGACCAAGGAACAAGAGAATGTATTGGATGATCTCATGAGGAGTCATTTTACAGAGAAAGAGTTGAAGGAGGATCTTGGAAGTGATTATAGTTGTTTGTAGTAGTACAGTAGTACAGTATAGTTGGGTACACACAGATTATAATTCTTTTAGAAGTATTAGTTTACAGGATGCGTTTGTTGTGTGATTTGATGATGTTTGTGTGTGTGTCTATATGTGAGTATAAAATAATATGCGTGTCGTATTATGTTCGTCTTTGTAAGTTTGTCCATGATGATACATTTTTCAAGTGCTTGCTTGGTAAACTCTTGAGGGGAGCTTTGATGGATGACAGTGTTTGCCAGTATATAACAAGCAAAATGTGGAATGGAATGGAACTTTTCAGTAGTCTGGAGGGGTATACGTGTGGCTAGCAGTTCTGCTGTAATCCAAGGTTTCTTATTACCTGCCAATTGTAGCAAGTGTTTGCTTTTATTTGTTTTGAGACACGGCAATCGACATTGGAGCAGGAGTGTGGGATTGTGATGTGTGATGTTGCAGTCAATCAGTCAGTGTGTGGCATTCCATGGTCCTCTTCATCAATCCGTCCCTAGAAATCCTGCTCGTCTCAGATTCTATTGAAGGTACAACAAAAAGGCAGGCAATGTGTCATTTTGTGAGAAACACGATGCAATCCAACACAACACACAATGCAATCCAACAACACAATACACAATTTCGAAGAGGTTGAACAGAACAACACCCAATCATACAAATAATAATAACAATCACTTACGTCGGTCATGATGATGGTTCGAGAAGAATCCAATACAAATTCCATATTGTTGGTATCCGTTGCACACGTCACATGAATGAAGGAATCGTTGAACTCATCACCACCCAAATATTCCTCAAATTTTTGAATGAAATACAAAACTCCATGGTCAAAATCTTGCGGTGGCCCTGCATAGTCTGAAAAGAAGGGCGAATCCGCAATATTCGAATACATTATTTTTTCTGCAAAAATATCCTTCTTGTTCAAAAACAGCATGATGGAAGTATCCGCAAAGTGTTCATTTTTCACAACGGATTCGAACAAATTCAACGCCTCCATCATACGATTCTGCCTCCTGGATTCTGCAAGTGTCTGATCATATTCGGATAAGGCAGCCACAAAAATGACCGCGTCGACATCTTCAAAGCATCCAATCCATTTCCTGCGTTCCGATCTTTGTCCACCCACGTCGTATACCTCGAATTGTATCCCATCTATTGTATAGCGTTCGACAGTCACTTGCGTTGTTCTGACACGTGATATGAGTATATCGTATTCCGTGGGGATGTAATTGACGTGAGCAATCCGTGTCAGATCGGATAAATAAACGTTGTGAGAGTCATTGATATTGGCCTGTGCTCTTCTCATCCAAACCTCTTGCATGGTGGCAGACTAGTGTAGTGTAGAGCATAGTGGTGTAATGGTAGGTAGCAGAGTGAAGGAGAATCATCATTATCATAAAAAATGCCAGTCAGCCAGTCAGTAAATAAGAAACATAAACAAAAAAAAGAATGTGATGTACACTCTCTCTTACCTGCCACAAAACCCGAATGGCCTCGACATGTTGCAAAAATTGTTGAGCATCGCGATTTGCCTGAATCCCCGCCCTTGTACTCTTCCCCACCCAATCCTTCTCTGCTTGTTCGGGAGGTATCTCTGGAAAAGGTTCTGTCGCAGTATTATCTACCAGATAGGCAACGATCTGATCGTAAGCTTCCCGAGGAGTCATCCCACTCACATCATTTAAATCCGCTGCCGTAGCTGCCGCACTTTCTTCATCCAATCGCCTTTCGTATCCCAATTCTCGCGCCAGTAAACACAATTTCCTTACGGCAGTCACAATGTTACTCCTTACGACCACCCCGTACATGCGCAAATCGTCATCGGTCAAGGGCGAGCCATACAAGATACGCATCTGTTTGAATATAGTGCTCTTTCCACTTTCTCCTGTCCCCAATAGTAACAGTTTGACCTTTTGGTCATTTTGTCTTTTATCCTCTTGTTGTTGCATAGCAGCGATTCGATCATCTCTCCAACGGTTATTTACTTGATTTGTTTGGTTCTCGATTTGTCGTCCATTCTGATCTTGAGCAGGCCCCGTCCTGCTGTGACTATCATGACGACCGACACCTGCAGCAGCTGTAGCAACTGCATCATTTTTTCCTTTGCTGCCTGTACATCCCATTTTTTTCGGAATCACGGTAATTACAAATTTATTGATCAAATCAACTTGCTGCTGTTACAAAGATTTTGTTGATTGGTCGGTTCTGAAATAATAATAAAGAGAATTATGTTGAGCGTTCCAACGAATGAAGCGTTTGGTCAAAAGTAAGGATAGAAACGCACACAAGACAGTGGATATATATATATATTCTTTTGTATAGATTATATTATGAACTATGATGTTTTTTTCACACACGCCAACAACTGTGCGCTTTTCTGTCTCCTTCTATGCTGGCTTTGCGTGTGGCCTGTGATGTGTCAAACAGAGAGAGGTTGTCCACATGTCCTTTCGTCACAATAGCCAATTCTCAATCCATTTATAAGCCTTTTTAGAATAGTTGGTTCTCTGCATAGGTTGAGAAGGGAATGCACGTAGATGGTACGCATGCGAATCAGGAGAGAAAACTTCAAGTTGCTGAAGAGGGCGGTGTATCTTCGTAGACGATTATTGTATTATTAGAGTAGTCAGTGACCAGGTTGGTTTGGTTCCTTATCAAATGATGCTGTAGCTCTTTACGGTGTACTGCAGTAGCATTACCGGTAGTTTACTACACAGTGCACGTGTACTCTAACTACTTACTGTACTACACGTACCATCCTCGCACTGTGCCACACGCGGATCCTAGCGGATCGCTTTCTGGCGGCACACACATTAACTCACTTCACACCCCACACTCCAATTATTTTTTGTGTTGAAAACAAACAAAATTGAAACATCCATCATGCCTTGGCAGCCAGTTCCATCATTTATCATCATCGGCGGAGCCTTCAATGTTGCAGCAGGTCTCATTTGGGGGGCTCATCGTCTCGGTTATGGAGAGGTGCGTGTTTCTCGTCGTTATGTTTCATGGAATACTGTACAGTGCTGCTGGCACATGATGATGCAGTAGTAACAACCTCATTTGTGGAACTCATCTATTTTGCCCTTTTTTTTGTTAAACATTTATTCTCCAAAAATAATTCATTACAGGACAAAGCAATTTGTCAAGACGAATTTAAATTTGCAATGGGAAATCGTGATAAAGCTATTGCGGAATACAAAGAGTTGATGAGAAAAACTGGAGCAGTAAGAGATGTTGCCTCGGAATCATCTTAATGTCTTGATGTTTGTATGTATGGGAATGTTGGAAACGTTTATATATACTCACAAAAATGAATCAAGAATGGACAAAAAGATACACGGGAATACAGTATCCATAGACCCAGAGCTCGCACAAAACACAAGATGCAATTGCATCTTCTTGGCTGTACGCAAAATCATGATGACTTTGCAGTCCTATCCGATTGCTGTAATAGTTTTATTTCATGGCATGTTCTATTTTAGTTTTTATTGTCAATGACTTTAGTTTCTTCTTCTTCTTGTTGTTGTTGTTGTTGTTGCTGCTGCTGATATCCCATGGGATTGGTCGATTGCCACCTCCATGTATCCTCACACATTTCTTTCAGTCCAAGTTCTGCCTTCCACCCCAACAAGACCTTGGCACGTTCCGGATCTGCCCATACGGCAGCGACATCTCCCGGTCTTCTTGGACTGATGACATAGGGAACAGGCCTGCCCGTGGCCTGTGCCATACCCTCAACTAGTTCCAGCACACTCACGCCTGTTCCAGTGCCAAGGTTGACCGACTCACATCCCAAGTGTTGGTCTGAATATAGCTTTTCCAAAGCGGCAACGTGTCCCTTGGCCAAATCTACGACATGAATGTAGTCACGAACTCCTGTGCCGTCGGGTGTATCATAATCATCCCCAAAGACACTCAATTTGTCTCTCCGTCCAACGCATACTTGTGCCACAAATGGCATCAAATTGTTGGGAATGCCCTGAGGATCCTCACCAATGCGTCCACTGGGATGTGCACCAATGGGATTAAAGTATCTCAAAATCAAAATATTCCATTGTTCAGGATTCGATGCGTAGCAGTCCCTCAATAACTCTTCAATGAACAATTTGGTCCTACCATAGGGGTTCGTTGCAGATAATTTCAAATCTTCCGTAATGGGCAATTTCTCAGGATCTCCATACACTGTGGCAGAAGATGAAAACACAAAATTCTTAATTCTACGGGCCGACAGACTCTTGAGGAGTGTTGTCGTCCCACCAATATTACAATCATAGTACATGAGAGGGTTGGCAACGGATTCTCCCACAGCTTTCAATCCAGCAAAGTGTATGCAGGAATCAATGTTTGGAAATTCATCCAAGATTGAAACAAGAGTTTTCTCATCTCGAATGTCACAGTTACGAAATTGCAACCTTTCCTCGGAACAGTTGGTCAATTCTTTGACTCTCTCCAGACTCTCCAAGCAGGAATTATCAAGGTTGTCTACAACCACCACGTTGTACTTTCCAGTCTGAAGCAATTCCACACATGTGTGACTTCCAATGTACCCTGCACCTCCTGTGACCAAGACAGTTCTTTGGGGAGACGATGCTGCTGCAAAGGCAACTGCAAGGGGCAGGAGAAGGTTAGTGACGAGGATTTTGAACATGACGAGGAAGGCAGTGGCTGAAGCTTGGCTGTTGTGTCGCAGCATGACCATTCTTTGTAGCAAGTAAAGCGTCTATGTATCCTGTATGGGGGGGGGGGGAGAGGGATGGATGAATAGTACGTACAGTGTAGAGACGGATTCTGTGAGTTTGCTTTGCTTTGCTTTGAGTTCTGCTCCAAGTATGATATGGTTGGTGTATGAGTGAAACTAATGTAAGAAAAGCAAGAGAAAAAAGGTCCCTTCCTTGACACTTTTTTCTTTTCTTACTTACACACAAAACACAAAAGAAAGAAAACCCCCGTGTGACCGACCAAAGAAAGAAGAGAGACAAGTACAAACTGTGATTACTGCCTACTGCTATTGCTTACAATCAACTTTTTGTGGATGTTTTCATGTCGCAAGTCGCGACAGGTACACTACACCTCGTACACATCAATCAACAACAGGACGCATGTTACTGTTACTGCACACCTGCTGCTCATGCACGCACGTAATAGATTCGTTTCATCACATATGAATATGTCCGTGACCATACTGTACAAACAAAGACGTAGTATCCCTCATGACAATAAGTATAAATCATTCAATAATTATTCTGTTTTGTTTCATTTGCGGTACTGTACATTACATCAGACAAAAAGAATGAACACTCTATCAATTATATCTCTACTTTATATGCAGTTTCTCAATCTTCCATTAGACTATCCAAAAATGTTTTGAGCTTCTGAATGTATTCAAGAATTTTTTGTCTTCCATCTGTAATATCATTGTGCCCCCGATCCCTGACCCACCAGGGATTCCTCTTGCAATGATCTGGAACAGCATCGTGCAAGGCCACTCCATGTTCGAAACCAACCTCCTCATCCATCATTCCGTGTATGATCATAACAGGACACTGCACCTTTTGAATTCGTAGTATATTTGGAAATATATCCAAACATGCCAGTGCCCTACTAGGAGTTAATACCCTCATTCCACTCATAAACGCACTGTGGAGAATCAGCCCTCCCACGTCTTTCTTCTTGGCCGCTAGATAACAACTAGGACCACCACCAACACTCTGTCCATACAGTATGATATTTCTCTCATTTCCATTCAGCACCACATGATCCAATACATATTGATACACGGCTTCAATGTCCTTGTAAGTATTTTCTTCCACTGCGAAACCACCCGATTCTCCATACCCAGAATAGTCATACATGACAACATTGCATCTTAACCCCTTGGCAATGACAACCTGCATGAAATGCATAGCACCTATATCCGTTGCATTTCCATGTGAATATATAATCGTTTTAGTACGTTCTGTCACTCGATCCTCACGGATTCTATAAATGACACATGCGACATGATTGATATCACTCCCATCGTGTGAACCATTCCGACATGACAATGACAACTTGGTAGAAGACGACGTCTTGGATGATGTTCCATGTTGCAAATGAGGTATTTTCACAGCTTCAATGGACCCACTGTATCCCGGTGGAGGAACCAATCTTGGATCTGGATGGAATGTATATTTCATCCCCTTGGACGCATCTTGGGCATCTTGTCGATTTTTATGTTTGGCCTCCTGGCGAAGTTGTAGAGATCTTTGCATGAGTGCAGTGGCAGGATGGACATT
The DNA here is from genome assembly GCA_019693545.1 of Chaetoceros muelleri. Lineage (NCBI taxonomy): Eukaryota > Bacillariophyta > Thalassiosirophyceae > Chaetocerotales > Chaetocerotaceae > Chaetoceros > Chaetoceros muelleri. The sequence continues at coordinate 6,023 of JAAMXU010001092.1, read as the reverse complement.
GGCTTCTACTGCTGCTGCTGGGGATGGTGATGGTTGGATGGGAGTTGTCAGTGAAGGGTCGGTTGTAGACGTTGGAGGAATGGTGGAGGAGGATGGACTTGTTGTCGTGGGTGGTGGTGATGGTAGTGGACGACCTGCATCTTGTGCAGGTCGAAGTGGAGAAGAAGGTCCAGTCGCTGTATGAGTAGTATTTCTACTACTAGCAGTAGCAGCAGTAGTTGTGGTTGCAGTACCTGTATTAGAGTTACCTTCTTGATCATCATCATCATCATCATCATCTTTGACAAGTGCATGGGTCTCTTGCGGATCTTTTCTTGTATCTTTGTACACATTTTTGTCCACTGCAGTATTATAGTTATTATGTTGAATAATTGTGTCATTTTCATCATTGTCTTTATTTGCATCATCTTCGTCATTATTGTTATGATCATTATTGGATGCTTCTTGATGCGGTGGAACTTTTGTAAATTTATACAGTGGGGGATCAGGAGGGAAGAATGTCAAAGCTCCAGCAACACTTGTGATTCCATCAAAAAGAAAGGAGTGAGTTGGGACAAAGAAAGGAATAAATAAAATGAGTGAGTGTGACTCATGGTTCTTCCCTTGCCATGTACATCCAGTGCAACTTTTATTATATAGATAGACAAACAAAGTCTTGTGTGAATCCCAGCTGATGCCATTGCATGGTCTTACCTTGATTTGGAAAATCCCGATCGAGCCCAAAGACAAAAGAGAGCCGATATCGCTGGTGGACAGCAACAGCTCATGGTTGGTTGGTTGGTTTGGAAGATATCGTCTTTGTTTCTTCCTTTGGATTTATAATATATACAATGAATGTATATATTATATAATTATAATTTACAATACAGTAGTACTGTACTACTCTATCGACTGAAGCAAGACAAGTATCAGCTTGCCCCCGGTGCCCTCCATTGAGATATATAAAATATTTGTGTGGAGACTGCTACAAGGACAGTACAGTACAAGTACAATGACTTGCATAAAAAATACTGCAGTAGTGATCTCTGTACAGTAGAGAAAATCGAGTTGTACGTGTGTACAATAAAAAACTACCTGGTACAGGCGTAATAATTTTCCTCCCGTTGTTTTGAGTCTTGTGTCAATTACATACTAATCTAGCTACAAAGAATTGCCTCTCTTGGAAATGCTACGAATAACCCTACAACGCAGTACAGTAAGGGCAGAAACCATGTAGCGAGCGATCGGGCGAATCATGTTTCTCTACCCTGGTACCTCCCGCACATGATGTCGTGTACAACACCATACACCATAATAGAGTCTACGTTGTGGTGTGGTATGATACACTATACTACACAATCAATACCCACACACAGTTCTTTCTTTTGAGGAGCCGGGCGGAACAACCTCTTTTTATTTTCCTTCTCTTGCAACGGACACAACGAACGACAGCTGAAAACTACTCGCCCATTTGCAGAAGCAGCAACAGCAACAGCAGGAGAACTCTCTACTACAGTACAGTAGAGAAGCAAGTAAGCAACCAAGCAACCAAGCTGTAGCATCATAGAGATAGATATACAATCAATCTCTCGACATAGGCTCCGTCCAATTTCATTCCTTGATTTCATCCCGTTTTTATCGACCGGTGGCTCATTGAGAAACAGACCGACCGACTGGCTAACTGAAGTACGCAATACATCTCCCTTCTCTCTTGTTTGTATTAATTAATACACTGACGGATAAGGTACATTGATACACAAATAAATACTCGGAGAAAGAAACTCTCGATAGATACCAACGTTTGTGACAACTCTACACTTGCAGAATAAATAATATCATAACATGTCCAATCCCAAAGGTAGTCACGGAGGTATCGCAGACTTTAACATTCATCATGGATTCATCGAAGCTTTGATCCGTGGAATGCGCTGCAGTTTCTTAAAAGATGCGGATTATCATCACATTACTCAGTGTGAAAGTTTGGAGGATGTCAAGTTGAATCTGAGTGAGACGGATTATGCAGATGCGGTTGCGGATATGGCCGTATTGACTCCCAGCGATTTGCAAGCGGCTGCGATTCAAAAAGTAAGTGGTACTGTTGTTGTACACGTATTATTGGGCTTGTGTGTAGAATGTTTCGATTCTTTGGCCTCTAACACTCATTTTGTTTCCTATTGTTGTCTTTTTTTCATGTTTGTGTATGTGTCTGATGTGTACCTGTAGTTGGTGACAGAATTCAAATACGTTCGTACTCAGGCAGTGGAACCCCTGGCTACCTTCCTTGACTTTATCACATACGAATACATGATTGAGAATATCATGTTGCTTCTCAAGGGAGCACTTTCTGGACGCGACATTAACGAATTACTCGCACAGTGTCATCCTCTTGGAATGTTCAAGGACTCCACCATGCGTTCCATTCCCACGTTTGAGCCGAATGCCAAGGGATTTGCCGATTTGTACCAGACGGTTCTTGTGGATACGCCCGTTGGTCCTTACTTTGCCATGTTCCTTCAGGAATCCTCGAGTTCCATGGGCGGAGAGGTTCGTAACGTCATTGAAGAGGTTGAGATTGAAATCATCAAATCCTCTCTCATCAAGTACTGGCTTGAAGATTTCACTCGTTATGTGTCCAAGTTGGGAGGAGATACTGCTGATATCATGGGCGAGTTGCTCAAGGTAAGGGCTGATACGAATGCCATCAACATCACGCTTAACTCCTTTGGAACTCCCTTGAATGAGCCCGCAATGCGCTCTTCTGATCGCAAGAGGCTTTACCCTGCCGTGGGTCATTTGTATCCCTCTGGGACGTCCATGTTGACCGATGTGTCGAATGAAGAGGAGCTAGGACGCGTGCTGGCCTTGTTTCCTCAGTACGCCTCGATTTGGAATGTACATGCTGCAGGAGCAGATAAGTCTATCGATGATGCGTTTTATGAGAGGGACGTGGAGGCTCTTGAGTTGGCCTTTGAGAGTCAGATGCACTTTGGAGTATTTTATGCCTATGTGAAGCTCAAGGAGCAAGAGATCAGGAATCTGGTTTGGATTACGGAGTGTATTCTTCAGTCGCAAAAGGATGAAATTAACAAGTTCGTGCCGGTGTTCAGCCATCATGCGCCGTGGAGAGCTTCTGCTGCAAAGGCGAGGTGAGGTGAGAAATATTATCGGGTGCATAGAGGAAGCAGGGTTTGTAGGAAATATACAATCTGGTCATGATTGTTGGCAGGAGGAGGTGACAGTATTTTAACTATATTATATTAGTAATTTGCGACCATGTCCCCAAATAAGGATACTATTTTTTGTTTGAATTCTCACCGACTTTATTTTAATAACAATTTTGAGCGATACGCAGAATAAGATATGTTTGTTTGCTGTATGTAACTAGAATGATCTTATCCCATCTTTGCAGCACGATCATGCCCATGCGTCCTGCTTTCTCGATTGCATTCGTAATCATCCTGTCCATGCAATCTTTGCCAAAGCTGCTTCATGAAAGTTGCTTGATTCCCTCTTGGCAAGGCTTGCATCTCCTCCTCATGCTTACTTTTGAAGTAAATTAGTTGCTTCTTGACACTTACTGGACAATTCCTGCATTTCACCAAGTGTTTATAAACAGCGTTCAACAATTTCTTATGATCCGAGAAATTTTTCAAGCTACATGGGAAGTATCGACCGGTACGTCCATATCTCGATGATACTGAAGCATCATCGCCAGGAGACGATTGCTGCTGCGTTACTTCTTGGGCATCCCGAATCAAAGAAGTGGAATCAGAGGAAGTTCTTTTACTACAAGTCGTACTGCTACAACTATCGCTGCTGCTTTCAGGAGGAGAAAGGTCGCCACCACGAAGAGGATTAGTAGGAGTAGTACTACTATGTCTACTCATTCTGCTAACCTTGCCAGTAGTACTATCTTTCTCTCCATTACAATGTGCACAGGCAATACCAGGATACCCACTAAGTATGTGAGACCTTTTACCCCTACGTTCTTCATCTTCGAAGCTTGTCGGGACCATTTGATTCATCACAGTAAAACAATACTTTGTAGTCAATCTCTGATCAGAGGGATGAACAAGTGAATATCTAGTAGCAATCGTCGCTTCAGCATCTATCTGGATTTCTCCACTACTAATATCAATAGTACCATGAGTCTGGTGATCAAGATGATGTTGTAGAATCTTGGTGGCGTTCGTCGCTTGCTGTCCCTGTTGTTGTTGTTGTTGATGATGTTCTTGTTGTCTTTTTATCTTCTTGTCACTCCTACTACTACTAGTACTACTACTGCTGGACTCAATTTTCTGCTTTTGTGGTGCTGTCGTCGTGTCACTTTTTATCATCTTCGGCATCATTGTGGTGATGTCTTGTCTTATCTCATTCTTGCCGTGTACAGGCGGCGGTGCTAGTAGTGGCAAGGACGAATTGTACAAATTAAAGGAAGCACTCCTGTGCATAGCAAGTTGAGGAGCAGCAGCAGCAGCAGCATCAGCAGATGAAACATTGCTGTTACACCACCGCGAATGGAAAAATCCTCTCTGCATCGTCGTCATCCATTCTTGCTTTTGCTGACGCCCTTGTGTACAACTAGTGTGATTTGTTCTCAGAGGAGCCATAGCATTATAGGCCGAGATTGTTGATAAATGACATGGCCGTGCTGGGTTCAGTTGTCTTTGTTCTGTCCATTCGACTTCTTGTTTTTGTTCCTTGTTCTTTGGCGGTAGCAACAACATTCCTTCTTGTCCTGCTGTTGCGAAATAGGCATTTTTGCCTCTGGTTCTCAATTGGTTCTTGTGTTCAGTTTCTAGCCTTCCTATTCCGCTCCATTCTTGTGCTTCCCAGTAGCCCTTCTGCCACTGATCGTCGTTCTGCTGGGTTTGATACTTCTGCATATTTGTTGATCTTTCCAGGTGCTGGTGCTGCTGGTGGAAGGGGCAAGAAAAAGGTATCATAGCATTCGAGTTGTCATTGTTGCCGGTTCTACTAGTAGTACTGGCGGTGCTGCTCCTCCTGCTGGTCATGGGGTCGTCGTTGTAATGGTGCTGCTGCTTCGACGGAGGCTGGAATTGCAGGAGATCATTACTGGTACTACTAGTTGTGGTGTCCTGTCCAGCAGGGCAAAATCGTCGGTGGGGTAAGAAAGGATAGTTCGTGTCGACAATATCAGTGGAAGGGAGGATTTGTTTTGTAGTAGGACTTTTGATACTTGTACCACCAGTACTAGTATTACGAGGAGCAGCATCGCCGGAAACATTTTTTTCTTCATAATAGTAGTAGTAGCAGTTCGTCTTGATGCCTTCTTGTTGTTCTACCTTCGTCGTCGTCGTCGCGCTTGTTTGTTCCCAGAAATTAGAGGCTTCTGGAGCAAATTTTTCGTGTTGCTGATCTTGTTGTTCTCCTTGCTGTCCTCCTCTTCCTGTTTCTTGTAGATACGGGGACACGAGGTTCCTCACATAAAATGGGGTGCTGGCACTTGTCGTCGCTGCTCTTTCTGATGACGATGACGACCACGATGATGGTAGTGGTGGAGGAGGAGGAGGAACGGGGGCAATAGGAGGACGAGATAATGATGAAGTAGTGCCATGGTCCTCATACTCAAGAGGAAGAGGATCCCAACTGTCTGCTGGTTCCAAAGAAAAATCTTCGTCGTGGATATCAAGCCCTTGCTCGTGTTGTTGCTGTTGAGCAAAACAATCAGTAGGAGTACTACGATCAGTAATGCTTCTAACCAGCAAACAATGATCATCATTGTTCTTATCCTCCTTGTCCTCGCGACGGCGCCGGTCATGATCGTCATGCAACAAGATGCCCTCAAAGAGTAATGGATCAACGTCATCAATGTGATCATAACTGCCACCAAGATTAAAGTTGGTCATATTTCGTTCAATTAGCGTGTTATGGACCTTGCTCCTGTCATAGAAATAAATTTATACACAACAATATACAACAAAGGACAGAGGAAAACGTTTTTCATTTGAGTCGCATATTTTGGCAATGTGGCGAAAATGTGGTCCCGGATAACTACAACAACTTCTGTAAGAGTAAATTAT